>CAJHQQ010002116.1:0-72301 GCA_905132885.1 Moricandia moricandioides
CATCAAATTGACTTCTCTTATGTATCGAATCACTTCCCTAATTATTCTTCGAGTCTGATAAAATAATATATTTTTTTTGATAATTTTTAGATAAAAACTCAATGCCAGTTGCTTATTCGAATATTGTAGATTATACCTTTTGAAATCCGCTTATAATCTAGTCCATCTAGAAGATGTAAATAGGTATATCAAATTCATATGTAATTAATCTATTATAAAATGGAAAGTGACAGCTTCTTTTTAATTTCCAGGAAAGGGGGGAGTCATGTTTGGCTGGATCTCACCTAAATCCCACATTCCCATACCTTCTTCCTCTTCGTAGGCACATGATTCTTTCTTTCTTTTTAGTCAAAGTTATAAATGTATAAAAAATATAAAAAAATTATCATAAAATAGTATTTAAAGAAAAAATAATGAAAATATGTTTTATTAAAAGATGTAAATATACATATATATTTCTAAGGTTAACTAATATAAACATAGAGTTTAAAGTTAAAATTTTGAAAAAGTAAATTAAAATTAAAAATTTAAAAAAAAAAAAAAATATTTTGATTATTTTTTTAAAACTATTTTAGTCAAAAAAAATTAAAAAATACTATTTGATATAATTTCTCAAATATAAATGTACAACAAAAGAAAGAATCATTCTTCAATATATATTTTATGGGGTATGATATTTGTCTCCCGATTTATGTCTTCTTTTTTTTTGCTGACGTCCCCAAACATTGTCTAGACACAAACATTTCTATGGTTAACGTAATTATTTGCGTCTAACACCATATTGATATAAGTTGTATCCAGACTCGGATATTTCTATATATATATATATATTTCAGATATATAAAGTTATCGCATAAATATCTATTTTATTAAGAAATTAGGTGAAGTCAATTATTTCAATATGGTTATAATGATAGATTCGGCCACCTACTTTCCTAAAACATGTCACATGTCTTCTCCCTTGTCTTATTCTTCTTTATCTCTTTTATTTTTATAAATTAAAGTATTTAATCTTTGTTCATTTCTCCCAATCAATTAGCTAGCTGTTTCTTCTCATTCCATTTCCTGTCTCAGTAGTGTCTTGTTTGCGCCCATAGTGTAATATTTATTTATTTATTTTGGCATGAATCACCCAACTTTAAATCAATAGATTTATACAAAATGTTAAATTTATTGATCAAACTTCAAAAGTAAAAAAATACTTCATGTACGGACTAATGAATGCTTCAAGAATTGAACGCTAGAAGCAACATGGGTTATGTTGATTCATTTGGTTTAGCACAAAACAAACATCTTTGCAAGCGTCTCCATATTCTTCGTGTTATGATTCTAGTCTTGTATGATTTTCAACCTAAGAGTATGATTATCCCAAAGATCTATTTAGAGGTTCTTATTTTTAATATTTTTATGTAGTAAAAACAAGTTAAGATATAACATTAAAAAGCCCCAACATTTATGTGTTCCAATACAAGACTCTTAATTAAGGGTTCATAAAAGAAATATTAAAGATTTTTTATTAAACTTAATTTTTTTAATTAAATAAAACATATTAAAAGATAACATTTTAAACACAGATTTTTAAATAAAAACATAAAAACAAATATTAGTAAATAAACAATAATAATTTGAAAGAAGCATCCGAGCTCAGTTATTGTCTTCATCAAATCTAAATTTACACCATACATGTTCAACCAAATCATCTTTCAGTTGTTGATGCATCTGTCTATCACAAATTCTAGTTCGAACACCCATCATATTGGCGATATTTGTAGGAATATTTGTAGCATATGTGAGATCCACATGTGAATTTCGGGTTTCTTCTTTTTGTTGGAACTCTGAAACATCAAATTGAGTGTATCTATCTCGGCGTCTTCTACTATCATATTATGGAGTATGATACATGGTCTCATAATTTTCCCAATTTTGACTTTATCCCCAAAAAGTGTTGGATTTTTAACAATGGTAAAGCGAGCTTGCAAGACTCCAAAAACACGCTCGACATCTTTTCGGACAGTTTTTTGACGTTGAGCAAATAAAACTGCTTTCGGCCCTTGTTGTAGTGGAATAGAGTGGATAAAAGTAGCCCGTTTCGAGTAAATATCATCAGTGAGATAGTAAGCCATATGATACTCTCTTCCATTGACAAAGTAAGTGACTTGCGGAGCTTGACCCTTTATTATGTCATCAAAAAAAGGTGAACGATCAAGTACATTGATATCATTTAAGGTACATGGAGGTCCAAAAAACGCATGCCATATCGCGAGATCATATAAAGCAACCGCCTCTAAAACGATTGTTGGTTTACTCGAACCACAAGAATATTTCCCTTTCCAAGCGGTGGGAGAATTCTTCCACTCCCAATGCATACAATCGATGCTTCCTATCATCCCATGAAATCCACGATGCTCTCCAATATCAAGTAGACTTTGAAGATCAGCTGGTGTAGGTCTTCTTAGGTACTCATCGCCGAACAAATAAATTATCATTCCACAAAATTCTTCAAACATGAAAGAGTTGTCTTTTCACCGAGCTTGAGGTATTCGTCGACCGTGTCAGCCGCAATATCCTATGCCAAGACACGAATAGTTTCTGTACATTTTTGGAGTGTAGAGAGGCCAAGCCTTCCGAAACCGTCTTTTATATCATCAATAACCAGAACATTGCAACAACATGAAAACAACCATAACAATAAACAAGCCGATGAAAAATAACCAGAGATTAAAAACTTCTAATAAAACAACCAAGAAAAAAACCAAGAACTTCTAATACAACAACCAAGAAACCAGCTAGACTTAGAGATAAAAAAAATCGAGACTTATTAGACTTCATCTAATTAGACATCAACTCATTAATGAGTTCTTTCTTCAGATCTTCTTCATAATCAGCTTGCGGTTCTTCCTTTGCAATGAGACTGTCAAGAAGCTTCATCTTTAACAACCTTTCTTTGATAGCCAAATCTTGCTTCTTGATGCTCCACCATCGTCTTCTTACCACATGCTTTTGCAGCCTTAACACCCATGGGACGAGTGGTTCCTTCATCATCTACAGCAGTATCAACTTGAGAGCTTGCTGAATGTGAACCGTCCTCACACTTCCTCTTTTTGGAGCTTCCATCATTTTTAGCCACAGACAGCTCACACTACTTCTGGTCATTACGCAACTTTTTCCAAACATGCTTAAGGGTGAACGTTTTTGTATGGTTGGTGAAAAAGATTTTGTGGGCTAGTTTGAGAACATCATTCTCATTTTGACCACTACTTTTCTTTTTGGTTGCAGCTTCATATTCGCCATAAAACTTGCAAACTAAGTCATTGATCTTGATCCAATGATTCTTACAGTGAGATGCCTCTCTCTTTTCACAGCCAGCAAGCTTAGGACTAGCCGAGAAGTGCACAACCACAAGTTCATTCTTTGCTCGTGTTTAACCACAAGTTGATGAGCACTACATCGTTTGTAGGCGTCCACGTCCTTCTTTCTTTGCGACTGGCATCAATCTCTTCACCAAATTTTGACTCTTTGGTGCCTTGAATACCTAAGAGGGAACTTGCGATGAAGATAGTGAAACACTATCTGATACGTTACCAAATTCTACATTTGTTAACTGTTAAGTAGTTCAACAAAGTTTGCAGACTCGCTAAATGGATTAAAATCTATTTCCGAAGTCAAAGAGGAGAGAAAAAACATATAGGAATCTGTTGGAGTTGGAAGAGAAGGAAAGCGTTTTAGAGATGGAAGAGAGAAATAACAGATATGAATATGTTGGAGTTGGAAGAGAAGGAAAGAGTTTTAAAGAGAGAATGCAGACTCTCATTCAAGACTCAAAACAACTAACAACAAACAAATTTGAGTAACATATATCTAACTTCTATTAATTACCCTTTCACAACCATAATCAAACACAAAACAAGTAATTTATTATCAAAAATTCAATTCAATTAAAAAAAAAGCAAGTCATTTAACTATGTAACTCAACCACACGCAATCCTTTTTCATTTCAACAAATCAAAGAGACCATTACTTCTATTTATTACCAACATCAATTCCAACAGACCAAAACATTAACTACCTAACTCAACCATAAATCTTTCAATGACTTTAAAAGATGAAGACATTTACCTGTATTGCTCCAGCAAATGCACTCCTCTGCTTTGACGATCCTTCCTCATGTACCTTGATCCATGCAGCTCAACAGACAAACACACAAAAAAAAAATGAGTAACAGAGCAAGGAATTAAATTCATGACATTCAATTCAATTCAGACCAGAAGCTAGATCATATAATTGAACTCTTAAACAATTCAGACAAGAACCATTCATGACACTCGATTCAGTTCAGTTACAGATCAATTAGTGTACATTGTGATGTAACTCTTAAATCAAAATCCAGAAACCACATATCAATTGGTGTATATTGTGATGCTAAATTATATCAATTCAGAGCATAATCTAAGTTATATCATTTCAGACCAGAGTTTATAAGAGTAACACTAACCACCATTGCATTTTTAAAGCTTTTTATCAAACGTTCAATCAATTTAGCATATCAAATCGTCTTGCAATTTTACATGTATTGTAGACGAGAATTACAATCAAAACATTGTAGTCGCCTTGTTTGACGAACCTTCGTCTCTTGATCCGTCCATCTGAAGAAACAAAGATAGAGGCAAATCATGAGGGAGAAACCAACACAACAAACTAATCAAAATACCAAACAAGGATTTAGACATAAAAGAAAAAATATATAGCTTTACCTTTAATTTTGATTTCGTCGAGGAGAGCTCCGGTCCGGAGAGAGAGGTGAAGTGATTCTTCATTGAGGGGAGCCGTCAAGAGAGAGATGGAGTTTTTTCATCGTCGAGGAGATCGACACAGAGAGTCACCGAGAGATTCATCACGGAGTTGTCGAGGAGAGCGAGAGAGACGAGGAGAGATCATATTCGACTGATTTCGTCGAGGAGAGATCTTCTTCAAGGAGAGCGCACAGAGGTGTCGAGTAGAGTGAAATGCAGGCGGATTAATTCCGTCGAGAGACATCATCAATTGATTCCGGCGAGGAGAGATCGTCTTCAAGGAGAGCGCACAGAGTTGTCGAGGAGAGTGAAATACATGCGGATTAATTCCGTCGAGAGACATCATCAATTGATTCCGGCGAGGACATGTCATCATTGATTCAATCGACAAGAGATCACAGTCAATTTCGTTGAGAGAGAACTGGAGATAAAGGCGGAGTCGTCGAGAGAGAGAGAGACACAAGGAGACGATTTCGTGGGGCAAGAGTGTTCGGCGGTTTTGGGACAAAAGGGCGCGCATGGATAACCGCCCAGACGGTTTCCACAAAGACACATTTTCGCCCAAGGAAGTTTTTGGACGGTTTTATGGCTGAGTCTTCTTTATATTTTGGGCCTTGGGATAAGTTTTCGACACTTAATTTCCTAAAGAAACTCACAAAACATTCAGAACCAAAAAGGCAACCGAAGGAGAAGAACTTAGGCGGATTGGGAGGAATACTTGATCAGAAATAAACCAAGAAGTTAATCCGACTACATCGTCTTGATGATCGATCCGAACATGGATCTAAGGGAAAAACAGAAGCGTGCTGCGACTGGGAAACCGAATCGCACGTCAAAGGTTAGTGGGTGAACCAGATAAGCCTTTGTCATGGCCATCGGGTGAATCCGAACAAGCTTATGGACGATCAGCCAAGCGGTTACATCCTTCTTTCTTTACTTGGTCGTTTTCTTCTTTATTATGCACAAATGATCGAGTGGTTTGGTCTTAGGACCGGACAAGGGACCATGGCTTTAAGCCGGTCTGATCATGTCATCTGATGCTTAAAGAATTGGACCTGATAGATCATTAATCCAATCGTATGGTTTGGATTGGATTCTGGTTGATCTGGATAGTTCATTAAGTAAGACGGTTTGGTCTAGATCCGTGAACTGAACTTGAAAGATATGGCTAACTGACTGGATGAGTCGGATAATATCAAGGGGATTTCGGAGATGAACTTAGAAAAAAACTGATTATTATTGCATGCATTGGAAACTGACTGTTAAGTTATCAGATAGATGCTTATGCTTTTTGTTGGTTTCAGGACATGATGGTGATCGTGGGAAGGACTTTGTTTAACCATGAAGGCTCGAGGCCGCGGGTGGATGGGTGGTTGGATAAACTGGTTTAGTATAGAACATTGTAATAGCCTATTGCGCAAAATTAACAACTGTATCGGATCCTTTGTATTATAAATAAAGCAATCAGTTTATCTTAGCTTTGACTCAAATAACTCGCATACAGACTCTAAAATTTGAATCACGAAATAATTGAACTTGACTTAAGAATAACATGCCTTAAAAGTGAACTGGTCGGCCTGGACTATCCATGGTCGAACCTTAGGAACCTCACTGGATCAAGTGTCCGGGTTAGGGCGCTTTAAGTTCATACCAGAGCATGCTTGATTTTAAGATTAGTTGGGTTATGGGGAAACCACTCATCTGACTCGAGTCTCACGGTAATGGTTTGCTTAGTCTAGGATGTTTTATATGTTGCGGTGGTTTGCTAACATGTTTTATCCTAAGGTGGGAAAGAGCAAATCAACAAGGGGGAAGAAGGACAAGGGACCGGCTGAACCAATCGCAGCAGCAGTGGATGGTGTCATTCCATTGAAGTTAACTCCAATCGGACTTGGGATTGGATATATTGCGGATGAAACACCACTTGTTCAGACCAACCTTGTCGAGACCTAAACCTGTGTTGAGAACCCTGATAACCTCGTCCAGGATCAGCATGAGGAGGCATTCGTTGAATCCTCTAATGCGGCGCATCACTCGGCTCTAGCTGAATCCTCTAATGCGGCGCATCACTCGGCTCTAGCTGGTGGTGAGGTAAATAGAGCCACTAGGCCTAGGCATCGAGTCATTCATGCGGGAATTGTTAAATGCATTGACTGCTATGGCGACTCAGATAACTACCCTGACCCAGGCATTCACCCCATTGGTGAACGCGTCTGTGGGACAATTGACTTAGATCCCAACGGCTATTTCTTTAGTTTGGGACGAACAAGTCAGGAAAACGGCCTTACAATGTGGAGATTGATCCAGAGCCAGCAAGGGCCGAGAAGAAAGTTGATTACTTGAGTGTTCTGGAACACATGCCGTATGGGGACCAAACACTTCAAGGATAGTTCTGATCCAACTGAGGCAGAAGAGTGGAAGAGCTGATTGATCTGAAATTTGAAGTCCATTCGATGTTTGGATGAATACAAGAAGAATATCGCGGTCCACTTTCTGAAAGGGAATGCGAAAAACCGGTGGCTTTCTGTAGACAAGCGCACGGGCAGACATATTGCAAGAATTGAGAACTTTGAGTACGAGTTCAACAAGAAGTACTTTCCAGCTGAGCCGTGATATCGACTTGAAGCAAAATTATGTACCTCACCCAAGGTCGCAGAACCGTGCACGAGTACGAGGAAGAATTCAACCGCCTCAAGCAATATGTTGGAAAGGAACTGGAGGATGAGAACGTGAAGGTGTGTCGGTTCTTTCGTGGTCTAAGGGTGGAACTCCGCACCCATTGTTCTTTCATGACGTTTTGTATTGTCTCTGAACTGGTCAAGAAAGTTCCTTTGCTGGAAGAAACCCTTGGCGAGGAAAACCGGGTGAAGTCGCACACCCATCATCCTTCGGGTAGTAAGACAAACGACCGGAAAATGAAGCGTAATTAGGTCAATGAAGGCATCAAGTCTTCTGGAAGTTGACCGGAATGCCCAGTGCGGTAGGAGGCACATGGGTGAGTGCTGGAAAGCAATGGGTGCTTGCACTAGATGTGACAGCAAGGACCATGCGACCAAAAACTGTCCAAATATGGACCAGGGGCAAGGAAAAGGGGATAGTGATGATGGTAAATCTTGCTTCCATTGCGAAAGGCTGGGAATTTCAAGAGAGAATGCCCTAAGTTGCAAGTGGAGCAGAAGAGGAACTGCGTGGATGTGGACAGGTCGGCCTAGGGCAAAGGACAGACTGTGACACCACGGGTGTATGAGCTTTCGAAGGAGTCTAGTGAGACTAGCACCTTCCAAGTGGTCACTAGTACGTCATTAAGCCCCGACCTATTCTACTTTTTCATTGAATAACATGGAATATAGAATGGTTAGATACTTAGCTAAAGAATGATTGTAGGGACCTTAAGTATTGGTGGTGTCGATACACACACACTTTTCGATTCAGAGGCAACACATAGCTTTGTAAGCCCAGATATGATCAGAAAGGAGATGTTCCAGAAGGAGCTTGATGGGTGTTTTGGCATAGTGAATGCAGTCGGGGGGCAGGTCATGCATTCACTAGGGCTGGTTAAAAACATTATGGCTGTGATCCAATGCAAGAGTATGCCTGTGGATTTGGCAATTGTCCGCCTTAAGAATCATGAAGTGATCTTAGGCATGGACTGATTGGGAAAATATCGGGCCACTCTGGACTGCCACCAAGGACTAGTTCCGTTTGAGAGTGGGGCTGGACCGACTGAGTTCGAAGGAATAAGGCTAACTTCGGGTAGTTTAGTGGTCTCGATGATCCAAGCAGAACGAATGCTCAAGAAGGGTTGTGAGTCCTACGTGGCTACAATCACCACAACCAAAGTTGGGAAATGTGTAGACCTTGGAGAGATCCCGGTGGTCAACAAGTTCGAGGATGTGTTCCAAACCTTGTCAGGATTACCACCTGATATATCGGGTCCATTCAAAATCAAACTTGAACCAAGGACTACTCCATTGTCAAAGGCACAATACCGTATGACTCTGACTGAAATTTTTGAGCTAAAGAAGCAATTTGAGGAGTTGACGAAAAAAGGATTTATACGGCCGAGTAGCTCGCCATCGGGTGCACCGGTTCTGTTTGTAAAGAAAAAAATGGAAGTTTCCGTTAATGAATCAACTATCGGTGATTAAATCAGGTTTCTGTGAAGAACAAGTACCCATTGCCCTGGATAGATGAGTTGTTGGACCAACTAAGAGGGGCGACTTGGTTTTCCAAATTCTACTTGGCCTCGGGTTATCATTAAGTCCCTATTGAGCCAAGTGATGTGCGGAAGACAACATTCATGACGAGGTATGGACACTATGAGTTCGTGGTCATGTCATTCAGACTAACCAACGCCCCAGCCGCCTTCGTGAAAATGATGAATGACATATTCCAAGATTTCTTGGACGAGTTTGTAGTCATTTTATAGATGATATACTCGTTTATTCCAAGGATCGAAATTCGCATCAAGGGCATCTTCGGGCCATGCTGGGATGGTTAAGGGAACAAAAACTCTTTGCAAAAATTAAGCAAGTGCAGTTTTTGGCAAAAAAGTATTGGGTTCCTAGGACAAATTTTGTCTAGTGATGAAGTCTCGGTTGACCCGGAGAAGATCAAATCCACCAAGGATTGGTCAAGGCCAAAGAATGCCACTGAAGTAAGGAGCTTCCTTGGATTGGCTGGTACTACAAGAAGTTTGTAAAAGGGTTTGCAAGTTTAGCCCTACCTATGACTCGACTGATCAGGAAGAATGTAAAATTCACATGGTGGGAAGAGTGTGAGAAGTGTTTCTCATCATTGAAGGATATGCTTACGAGTGCACCAAGTTTAGCCTTGCCTTAAACGGACGAACTATATGTGGTCTACACCGATGCATCTATATCCGGGCTTGGATGTGTTATGATGCAGAAAGGCAAGGTGATCGCCTATGCATCAAGACAATTAAGGAAGCATGAAGTGAACTATCCAACCCATGACCTTGAAATGGGTGAGGTTGTGTTTGCTTTGAAGATATGGCGATCATATATGTATGGAGCCAAGGTGCAGATCTTCACGGATCATAAGAGCCTCAAATACCTCTTTACTCAGCCTGAGATGAACATAAGGCAAAGGAGGTGGATGGAATTTGTAGCTGATTATGATATCGATATCGATTACCATTCGGGCAAGGCAAACTTGGTCGCGGATGTAATAAGCAAGAAAATGTCTGATGTTTTAGCAGAAATGGAATCTGAAGAGCTTAAAGGAATTATCCGGACCTTGCATTTCAATGCATTGTCAAAGGATTAGGAACCATTAGGTCGGAGTGTCGTAGATCAAGCAGATCTACTCACCAGGATCTGACATGCTCAGATCAAGGATGAGAACTTGAAGAAATTCACTCAAAATGATAAGACTGAGTACCATACATCAATGAATATGACAATCCTTGTCAATGGTCTGGAATTAAAGGACGAGATACTGAAAAAAATCCCACTCTTCAAAATTTTCTATTCATTCCGGTCAGAAAAAGATGTACCGCGACAAAAAGAGGTAATATCATTGGATCAAAATGAAACAAGATGTGGCCAAGTGGGTGGAGAAGTGCCCAACTTCCCAACTTGTTGAAGCCAAAAACCAATTTCTAAGTGGTTTGTTGCAGAACCTTCCCATTCCGGAATATAAGTGGGATCATATCACAATGGAATTTGTGACTGGTCACCAAGCAACAAAGAACAAGAAGGATGTGGTCTGGGTGGTTATGGACCGATTAACCAAGTCTGCTCACTTCATCACCATGAGGAAAAAAAGGGAGTGAGAGAGATTGTGTGGAAGTATATGGATGAAATAGTCCGGTTACATGGATGAAATAGTCCGGTTACATGGAGTATCGGCCGGCATTGTCTCGGATAGGGAATCTCGATTCACTTCCCATTTCTGGAAGCCTTCCAGAAAGCGTTGGGAAAACGAGTGAACATGAGTACGGCATATCACCCATAAACGGATGGCCAATCTGAAAGGAAAATTCATACATTAAAAAATATGTTATGTGCTTGTACCTTAGACTGGGGTGAAGCGTGGGAACAACATATGCTTTTGGTTGAGCCCGCCTACAATAATAGCTTCCATAAAAGCATTGGTATGTCGCCATATGAAGAATTGTATGGACGGCCATGTTGAACGCCATTATGCTGGACTCAATGGGGGGGGGAACACATCATAATTGGACCAAACATAGTGGAAGAAAAAACTGAGAAAATCAAATTCTTGAAAGATAAGATTAAGGAAGCCCAAGATAGACGGAAAAGCTATACGGATAAGCACAGGAAGAACCTTGAGTTCGAAGTAGATGATCTGGTCCATCTAAAGATGGTGACCTTCAAGGGTCGAGCAAGATTTTCAAGATGAGGGAAGCTTAATCCGAGGTAGGGTCCGTTTAGGGTAATTTAAAGAGTTGGTTCGGTTGCGTACAAGTTGAACTTACCAACCGAAGTGGAAACATTTCACAATGTGTTCCAAGTATCTCAACTATGAAAATGCTTAACGGATCAAGATGTTATAGTGCATGAACTGCCTTTAGAGTTAGGAACAAACCTAACTTTGGAGTCAAGGCCAGTTCGAATTATTGATAGGATGGAAAAAGCAACAAGGAAGAAGGTAACCCAAATGGTTAAAGTCGTTTGGGATTGCAATGGCAAGGAAGAATCAACTTGGGAAACCAAAGCTAAAATGAAGGCCGAATACCCAAAATGGTTCGAATAGTTTGAGGGTGAAGGATCATTTGGTCTGGATTCGGAGACGAATCCCTATTAAGTGGGGGAGACTTGTAGCATCCCCGATCCTAGATATGATTGTTGGGACGGACCATGGGACGAGGGAACAAACAAGCCGTTCGTAAGACACAAAGGAAAGCGTTCCATTGTCTGAATAAAGGGTTAAGTCCAAGTAATGATCGGGACATAGCCAAGAAAAACAAGGAAAAAGAGAGAAAAATAGCTGGAACGAGCTAAGGAAAGAGTTTAGACGAGTTGGATTAAGCTTGGGCGAGCTAGACGGAGCTGGACGGAGATTGGGGCGATCTGGACCGATCTCAGGCTGATCAGTTCAGTAAGCTAAGTCAGCTAAATCATCTACTAGACCCAGCTCAGTCAGCTGGACCAACTTCCGGGGAGCTCAACTCAGCTCAGTGGAGTGTTCGACGGTTGAGCCAGCTGGTTGGGTCGGGACGGTTATCAGACCGATGATCGGATAAGATGCGGATCTAAAATGGGCCAGATGAGCTAAGGCATGTGGGGAAAGCGTGTTCGGCGTTTTGGGACGAAAGGGCGCGTACGGATAACCGTCCAGACAGTTTCCACAAAGACACCTTTTCGCCCAATTCAGTTTCTAGAAGGTTTTATGGTCGAGTATTCTTTATATTTCGGGCCTTTGGATCAGTTTTTGACACAGAATTTCGTAAGGAAACTCACGAAACTATCAGAACCAAAAAGGCAACTGAAGGAGAATAACTTAGGTGAATTGGGAGGAAGACTTTATCAGAATCAAGCCAAGAAGGCCATCTGACTACGTCGTCTTAAAGCTTGATCCGAACATGGATCAAAGGGAAAAAGAGAAGCGTGCTGTGATTTGGACACCAGAGCGCACGCCAAAGGTTAGTGAGTGAACCAGATAAGCCTTCGCCATGGCCATCAGGTGAATCCGAATGGGGTTATGGACGATCGGCCAAGTGGATACATGATTCTCTCTTTACTTGGTTTTTTTCTTCTTTCTTATGCATAAACAATCGAGTGGTTTGGTCTTAGGACCAGACAAGGGACCATGGCTGTAAGCCGGTCCGATCATGTGATACGATGATTAAAGGATTGTATCTGATAGATCATTGATCCGACCGTATGGTTTAGATTGGATTCTGGCTGATCCGGATAGTTCAGTAAGTAAGACGGTTTGGTCTAGATCCGCGAACTGAACTTGAACAATATGGCTAACTGACTAGATGAGTCGGATAATATCAACGGGATTTTCGGGATGAACTTAGAAAGAAACCGATTGTTTTTTCATGCATTGGAAACTGACTGTTAAGTTATCAGATATATGCTTATGCTTTTGGTTGGTTTCAGGACATGATGGTTATCGTGGGAAGGAATTTGCTTAACCATGAAGACTCGAGGCTGCGGGTGGATGGGTGTTTGGATAGACTGGTTTAGGATCGAACATTGTAATAGCTTATTGCACAAACTTAACAATTGTATTGAATCATTTGTATTATAAATAAATCAATCAGTTTATCTTAGTTTTAACTCTAATAACTCGCATACCGACTCTAAAATTTGAATCACGGAATAATTGAACTTGACTTAAGAATAACATGCCTTCAAAATGAACTGGTCAGCCTGGACTATCCATGGCCGAACCTTAGAAACCTCACTGGATCAAGTGTTCGGGTTAATGCGCTTCAGATGTTTCCGTCGAACAACATATTTGTTCACTCTGATGAAACTCAGGTAACTCTGACCTTCTTCCTTGAATTCTTTCCCTTGAAATCACTTTGGTTATGTATAGGTAACTGATCGATTTGTCCACTGATCTTGATGCATGTTTCTTCAAGCGAGCTCCATTGACGGATATGGAACTCCACCTCAACCAATGATGGTTGATGTTGCTAAGCCTTCAGTCTTTAAGTTCTTTACTTGAGGTGACCCTTTCCACCCAAGTTGACTCAGACCTTTACATTGACGACGGTGGTCGTGAGACCAAACCAGCGTCCCTTACTTTTTTGAGCCTGTTCAACTGAAACTTTCGACCAGACACTTCATGACGATTCTTCTAAGGTATAACTCACACATGCTTCTACTAGATGTGGCAGCGACATTATGCTTCTTGACCAAGTATTAATAACTATTGTCTCATACCCTTTAACCTCAGGATTACAATCAGTCTTAACAACTTGTTTAACCATATTCTGCCTGCGCATTTTTCTCTACCTTTGAAAAGAATCTTCAAGCTAAGTCTAACCTTAAATCATGTTTTCCCTTGGATTAAACCTTCTTAACATTGACTAACTTGTCTCAGGTGGAAAATGCTCCACCTTGAACACGTGAGGGTTACCAAGAGTTCATCCCCTTTGTCAGGTAGTCATTTTTAAACAATTTGAGTAACTCATCCATTATGCCTTGACACATGTTAACCCTATGTTCTGTGACGTTTCTTGTGAGGTCTTCTTGTCTACTCTAGAGTAAACTGGCATGGTCGTTCCTGTCTCAGTGAATGTTTACAAGCTCGCATCATAGCTAGAACTTTTGAGTAGGTACAATCTTAGTGAGAAATCTATTGGATTAATTGTGGTATGGATCTTGTTTAGGAGTGTTTCTCCATCTTATTTTAGGTCCCTGATGAAATGAAATTTAGTATAAATGTGATTGGTTATTTCGTGATGAATTGAACTCTTTTCTAGGGCTATAACACTCTACGAATCAGAATGCAGTTGAACACTTTATTGTTTGAAACCTAACTGTGCACAAATTCCTTTTAACTACACACCTTTCTTTGCTGCCTCGTTTAGAGCCATGTACTATGCTTATGTGGTAGAAGAGCAACCACAAATTGCAGACACGATTTCCATGAAATTGTGTTCCTTCAAACCTTGAAACATAACTTGTAATTGACCTATGCATGTCCAAGTCGGTTGCATTGTCTGAATCTCCATAGCCTTCGATAATGAACTTTGTATGCTTATTGAAAGCTAGGTTGATCTTAGATGCTCCATTTAGATACTTTAACACTCATTTAACTGCCTCCAGTGTTCTGTACTGGTTTACTCATGTACCTGCTGATAAACCCACTGCGAAGCCTAGGTCTGGCCTTGAGCTGACCATAACATACATTAAGCTTTCACAACACTCGTGTATGGAATGTTCTCCATGTGTGGTGCTTCCAGCTTCCATTCTTTCTCAGTCAAACTTCTCAAGTTTAAGTGACCAGTTGTTAGCGTGATCACTGAACGTGCATCCAACATCTCAAATGGTCTCAATACCTTCTCAACATAGTTGTCTTGAGAAAATATCAATGTGCCTTTCTCTCTGTCCCGTCGAATATACATTCCTAGAATTTTTGAAGCATGTCCCATATCCTTCATTTCAAATTCTCCATTCAACCTCTCTTAGAGTTCCTTAATCACCTTATTATTTCCTAATACAATGAGCATATCATCGACATAGAGCAATAGTAGACATCTTTATCAGTTTATGCATCCCTAACATACACGCATGGATCCTTGGTGCTCGCATCAAAAAATTGATCTTTCATGAAGCAATCAAATTGTTGATTTCACCTTTTAGGAGATTGCTTTAGTCCATAAAGTGAATTTCTCAATAAACAAACTTTATTCTTATCTCCTGGTTTTATGAACCCTTATGGCTGAGTTATTAAGATATTTTCTTCTAGACTTCCATGTAGAAAATTAGCCTTAACGTCCACAGCCCCAATTTAAAATCCATATTCACAATAATTGATAACATGGATCTGATGAAGACGTGTTTCACCACTAGAGAGAAGATATCATTGTAGTCAATTCCCTCAGTCTATGTACACCATTTTTCTACCAGCCTTCTCTTGTATATCTAATCTTCAATCCCTAGTATGCCTAGTTTGATCTTAAAAATCCACTTGCACCCAACTAGTTTCTGCTTGTCTGGTTTTTCGATCAAATCACATGTCAAATTCTTTGTATGAGAATTTATCTCTTCATCTGAAGCCTTTTTCCACAGCTTTCTATTTCTGCTCCTCATTTCTTTAGCATATGATCTTGGTTCATCAACTTCCAAGTCCTCAACAGTATTTAAAGTGTAGGCAACAAAATTTACATCCTCATATTTTGATGAAGGTCTCACGTTCCTCCTCATTTCTCTGTCTCGTGCAAGAACATAATCATCCAATGATTAAGAGGTGTTGTCTTCTACATGTTCATCAGCTTCCTCGGTTGAACATGTTTCGCTTTCTGAGCTTTCTGACCAAGACTCTTCCATATCCATTTCTTGATCTGACATGTCATTCCTTTTGTATCTCAGTAGCAGTAATAATAGGACCCTAAATAAAATCATCACTAAACAACACTATTTTCTTGGGCTTCTTCTTTTTTTGAACTTCATCTTGTGCAACTAATACAACCTGTTCAACTCCTTGTTCAACGTCTCTTTGTAGGTTTCATTCTCATGAACACCACATCTCTGCTTGTTCCGCACTTTACTTCCTCAGGTATCCAGACCATGTATCCCTTTGTACCAAATGGGTACCCCATGAATACATCCTTTATAGCTCTCAGTCTTTCCTATGGTGACATGAACAAACGCTGAACATCCAAACCACCTTAGATGCTTTATATCCGGTTTTGAACTTCACCAAACATGTTCAGGTAAACTGAAGTTAAGTTTTGAATTCGGAGACCTGCTGATCAAGTAGACAACTATTGATGCAGCTTCAGCCCATAAACTTTGATCCAAACATGTCTTAGCAAGCATACACCTGACCTTGCTCATTATAGTTTGATTCATCCTCTCTCACACTCCATTTTGCTGTAGAGTGTAGGTACATGTTCTATGCCTTTTGATCCATGCATCCTTGCAATAACCATCGAACTTCCTGCTGCAAAATTTCAGACCATTGTTTGTCCTCAAACACTTAATATTCCTCTATGTCTGAGTCTCAACAGCAACTTTCCATTCCTTGAATGTAGAAAATGCATCACTCTTATATTTTATAAAATATAGACATACTTTCTTAGAGTAATCATTAATAAAGGTGATGAAGTACTTGCAGTCTCCTAAACTTGTCTGAATTCACATAATCTAGGATTTTTTTTGTAACATGTTTTTTGAATTGGAAGATTTGTTTATGGGACTTCTCAAGCACACAGTCTTTACAAAACTTCAACTCATCAACCTCTTTCTCAGGCGCGTATCCCTCCTTGGCTAAAACTTTCATACTCTTCAGATTCATGTGTCAAATTCTTGAGTGATACAGACTTGTCCGATCACATTTTTTGTTGGACAAGTTTTCTTCGCCCTTCAACACTGATCTTTGTAGATAATACAAGTTTTGATGATATTTTCCAAAGATTGCCTTTTTATCATCCTTGTAGAAGTCAACCATTAAATCTTTACTTTCATACCTGCAACTTGAAGTCTCCGGCATTCAATATGAGATTAGGTTCCGGCTCATTCTTGGCATGTACCTTACACCTGTGATGACTACAACTAAGCCATCTGGATTTTTTTATCATTATCTTCTCAATTCCTTCGATGTTGTTGTGAGTATTGTTAGCCATCAACACCTTGTATCCTTTGAAATGTTCCAGATCAAACATAAACTCTTTGTCTGGAGTTATGTGAAAAGAACAACCAAATTCTATGAACCACTCTTCATGTGTGTCCTGAGTGCTCACGGTTAACACCAGAAGCTATTTTGGTTCCTCTGCAATGTTTGTTGAGTTCTCTGGTTTGTTGTACTTTCGATCAGGACACTCCCTTTTTTAGTACCCCTCCTTCCCACAAATAAAGCAGTCCTTGTTAACCTTACTTCGAGACTTAAACCTACCAAATCTTCTATTCGATCTTCCTTTTCCATTCTTGCCACTGCCACGGTTTGACATGTTATCTTATCTGCATCTGTCAACATACAATCCTTCCCATGCGGACTTTGAACCCCTTCCGCTTTCAATAAGCTCTTGTTCCTTTGACCATGGAGCTCTAGTAACCTCGCTGAGACTCATAGTATCTCTACCATATTTTAGAGTCTCTTTCAACTAATCATACCGGTACGATAGTGAGCTAAATAATAGGATGGTTTGTACCTCCTCAGAAACTTCTACTTGTAGATTGTTGAGGTCTATCACCAGTTTCAGAAAATCATCAACATTCTTGTTGATTCTCTTTGAATCAGACATCTTGAATCTATAAAACCTTAGTTGAAGGTAGATTATATTCAGCAAAGATGTTTGCATGTACAACTTATTCAAAGTTGACCTTCTACAGTGAAAATTCCCATGTTCCATCAAAGATGTCCACTTCAATCGGTGAGTTGGACATACTGACCTTCCTCTTAGCTTATATAAGCACACGCCTTAAATCTGAGAGCTCTGATAACACTTTGTTACGATTTCAGCCTGGTATGATTCTTAATCTAAGCGAACAACCTGTTACTTGAACGTTTAGGTTATAAACACAAGCAACTTTAACGAGTTCTCGGACTTTAATCGGTACGTCTTGTGGGAGAACTCTTACTCCCAAACTCCACTAGATCAATAAAAATTTACAGGAACCAAGCATTTATAGAATTGTGATGGTTGAGAAACACCAAGAAGACACAGTTTATCTCAATATGAGCTCTACTATGTTCTCTATGCTTAGACTAATATTTTTGTCTCTCTTGTGTAGCTTGTCTCTTTCTGAAGCTTGATCTCTTGTGGCTGAAGAAGAAGAACAATGTCTCTTACTTTATCTAACGAACATATTATACTAGCTTTTAACCTAATGGCTTTGTTGACTAAGCCCATAGATTATTCGTGCGTAACTTGTGCAAAGTCGCCCCAACATTGAATATGTTTGAAGGGCTTTGAACAAACCACACACTTCATACGCATCTTGTCGCTAATCTGTCTTTGATCGCTAGCCATATGGTGAAAGAGAATCGAGGAATATAACCAGACTACCTTGCTCCCTTGCTTTTATTCATTGAAGCTCTCTTATATGTTTCCATGTGAATTGAGATGAGAAACAATTGCATAACTCGTTTGGACCGATGGCTCCAAAGATTACTTCGTTCCGATTGCAAGAAAGTTAAATATTAATTAAATTAACTATTATGCATTAGGGGAGTTGTTGAAATTTATTAACAGAAACAACCCCTGGGAAATATTAAGATGTAGTTCCTTAGCGCAAAAAGAAGAAAAGTATTTACATATAATGATATTTGTTTTTACTTGCTATGTTATATGGTCCCGTTGTAACCTAATTCAAGTTTCTAGAAGTCTTCTGTTATAAAAAGATATCCATCTTTATCTACATAAATGGATAACGATTCATCCAACCAAAAGTCCAAAACTCTGTTCACATTTCACTCCGGATGGATTACACTTTATACATTTGACAATTATTTTTAAAATCAAATAACTTCAATTTCACTCATGCTGATTGCTGATGGAATATGCTTACATATTAAAAAAATGTGATGGTAACTATTGCGATTTAAAGATAGAAAGAATAATAAAAGACGAAAAAAGTTTAATAATTACACGAAATTTACTCTAATATAGATGAAAATTATTTAATATTTTAAAATATTTAATAATTATACATTGTTTATGTTAATATATGCTACATATACAAAATAAAAGATTATATGATAGAAACATCAAAATCAAGTTTAATTGATTTTAGAAAAAGTTCATGAGGTCAAACTGTAATTAATTAGAAAATCAAATTTAAAACTAAAAAACTAAACCAACCTAAAATGTCAAATTGTGATGCTAAATTATTGTAATTAATCAAAAAATCAAACTTAAAATCCAAAAACTAAACTAACTAAGATGTCATATTGCGATGCCAAAAAAAAACTAATTTTAGGTAAATTTAATCAATTTTCATCTCTTGTAGCATAAAAATATGTTTGATCAGAAGTATGTACCTCGGAGAGTAGAGCTTGCTTTTCGTTCTTCATGATGTCAAATTTTGTTGCCAAATTATTGTAATTGGCTACAAGAATATTATACTCATTCTTAAGCTGCTTAGTCTTTTAACGAGCCCTCTTATTCTAAAACCATATAGCCACTTGTCTTGTTTGAAGCCTTAGTTCTCGAGTTCTAATAGTTTTAAATTGATTTTTGATTAATTATAATTTGATTTCATTAGTTTTTTTCTAAAATCAATTACATATGATTTTGATATTATCACCCTATAATCATTTATTTTATATATGTTGCATGTATTACTATAAATATCGTGTAGTTATTAACATATTCTAACATATTAGATGGTTTTAAGCATATTATAGAAAACTTTGTGTTGGTGTCAATTTTTTTTTCCAAGAAAAATTGATTAAAATTCTTAGTTTCTTACCATAATTGTGAATTTTTTCCAATGAAAGGTTTTAAAGGAAAAAAACGTTATCATGTTCTGTTTACTTCAAAAGGTACCGTAAATATATATGAACAAAACTAAAACAAAAGGCCAAGAAACTGAAGTAATAATCACAAGAGTGACAAACGCGCCGCCATCACTGGATCCCACCACGGCTTTGAATCTGCTGATGATCCGGTTCCACTTTTCCGACCCGACCTGACTAAAGAAGTTGACCCGAACCCGAGAGTTAAGTCCAGATTCAGTTCTCTGTCTCCTGAATTATCATTGTAATAACAATCGACGTTTTGCCGGAGATCTTCATCAGTCGTCGTGCCGCTTGTCGATGCTCCGTTATCGGAGGAATTTTCCGTCTTCGGTCTGACGGTAAAAGAGTATTCAAGTGGAACGGTAACGGCGGTTGATAACTGAGACGGCACCGTTTTGGGATCAGTCACGGCGGTGGAATCTTTGATCGGGCGATGAGTTTGCGGGTCGATTCCATGGCTAAGAAGCTTCCTTTTAATATGAGTGTTCCAATAATTTTTAATTTCATTATCTGTTCTTCCTGGTAATCTTCCAGCGATCAAAGACCATCTGCAAAAAACATTCTAGGTAAAAAAATTTCTCTCTCTGAATCTTGGAAAATTGAAATTTATTTCCCGGGAAAATATTTTGAAAAATGGAAAGGTTATTTACTTGTTGCCGAGTAAGCTATGGAGTTTGATGATAACTTGGTCTTCTTCATCAGAAAAGTTTCCACGTTTAAGATCAGGACGAAGGTAATTAATCCATCTCAATCTACAACTTTTACCACATCGTAACAATCCTGTTGCAATCAAATCATTGGTTAGACTCCAATTCTTTTTTTTTTCAAATTAAAAAAAAAAGTATGATGGGAGAGAACTTGTGAGACCTGCGGATTTAGGAAGAGAACGCCAGCAACCTTCGCCGTTGTTACGGATGTAACTGATGAGAAGTTGGTCTTCATCTTTGGTCCAAGCTCCTTTGTTTGTATGGGCTTTCTCGCAACAAGGAGATCTTCCCATGGTGAGAAGGAATATTGTTTGTGTGTATGTGATTGTGAGAGAGAGAGAGAGAGAAGAGAGCAAGATGTGCGGAGAGTTTGGGTCTCTTTATATAAAAAGGAGGGGACTTTTTGACCAAGTTGGTACCAACATGTGATTATGTGTAAGAGAGAGGTTGTGCTTTGCTGTGTCGTGTGTGGGTGATTTGGTAGGTAACCTTTTTATTCTCTTTATCTTTATTTCTCCTTAGATTTAGCTTTTTGTTCCTTTTCTTGTAATTGGTTGAGGGTTCGGAAAATTACAGAAATATAAAAAGCCTCATTCCCCTTAATAGAATTTAATTTGAGTACAACTGAAAATTACAGTTTTTCCATCTTACATTGAGTTATTTTTAAATTGTTATATTTTTATAAAAATGTTAAATTTACTTATTAACAAAAACTGATTACACTTCTTAGTCACATGCATAAAAACATTTTGGAACATCACATACTTACTATTAACATAAAAAGAGTTTAAAAGTCTAATCATTGTAGTCCTAGTAAGAATTGGGAAAGTTACACTCCACCGCACAATAGCCTTGTTCTTATCTAAAATGACTTCCTTGCACAGAGAAAGCATCTGGTTGTTAAGTTTCTTGTGGACAATTCGAGCAAGAAACCAAGGGGAGTTAGCAGGCTGTTGGTGATGTATGCCATGTTATGGAATACGATAGACTCCAAAGACTTCTATGTAATTACTTATATGATTTATCTTAGTGTTAAGAAAAGAATGGGGGAACTTGTTTGTATTATTCATATCATCGAAGGTGCCCTTTATATATAGGGAGTTACAATAGATAATGGTAATATAACATTCCTAGATAGACATGGAAAAGGAAAACAAGATCCCACAAGGAAAAGGAAAAGTATGGTCGATCCTTATCCACTTGGCCGATGGTATATTCCTTTCGGTCGGGTGAGATTCATTTCGGGTCGGTCCGATCCAATCCATGGTCGGATCCGGTTATGTCTAATCCAATGGTTATTGCATCCACAATCATCTGGTTCATAACACTCTCCCTTGGATGTTATAACCATATAGAACTCATAATACGTTTGGTATGTTGCCTCGTTAAAACATAACCAGTAAAACCTTTTTGGGATAAACCATAATTAGGAAAAGAGTACAACCGTATTAGGTGCTGTTTGTTTCACCATCTATCATCTCCATCCAGCTAATCCATCTAGATGATTCATCTAGATGGTCCATCCACATTTTTGAGATTGTTTGTTTGTCCATCCAGATGGATCATCTGGATGGACTCATGTTTGTTTCTCTGTTTTTCTTCTCCATCTAGATGAGTTTGGTAAAAAAATTACTAAAATACCCTTGTTTTGATTTAGTCATATGTATGATATTAATTTAAAATATATTAACTTTTATAATTTTGATGCGAAAATGCATTTTTGCGGATTTGGCGGAAAAAAAACGGAGTTTTGCGGTTTTGGCGAGAAAACATTTTTTGGCGAGAAAACGCATTTTTGCACTTTTGGTGGAAAAATACGTTTTTGCGGTTATAGCGGAGAAACATGTTTTTGCAATTTTAGCGGAAAAATGCGTTTTGACGGGAAAACGCGTTTTTGCGGAAAAACGTATTTTTACGGTTTTGGCGGAAAAAATGCGTTTTTCTGGTTTTAGCAAAAAAATGTGTTTTGGCAGAAAACACGTTTTTTGCGAGAAAACACATTTTGGCGGAAAACACGTTTTGGCGGGAAAACGCGTTTTTGCGGTTTTAGCCAAAAGCGGGAAAACGTATTTTGACGGGAAAACGCGTTTTTGCGGTTTTAGCCAAAAACGCGTTTTTGCGGAAAAAATGTATTTTTGCGGTTTTGGCGGAAAGACACGTTTTTCCGGTTTTTGCGAGAAAATGCGTTTTGTTGTTTTTACGGGAAAACGCGTTTTGCGGTTTTAGCAAAAAAAACGCGTTTTGGCAGAAAACGTGTTTTTGCAGTTTTTGTGGGAAAACGCGTTTTACGGTTTTTACGGAAAAATGCGTTTTTGCAGTTTTGGCGGAAAACGTGTTTTACGATTTTGGCGAAAAAATGTGGTTTTGTCATTTGAGGAAATGTGGTTTTGTCATGTAAGTTACAAAATAATAGTATGTTTAGGCTTGTAATTTATGAATTATACAAAAGGGTATAATAGACATTATACAATTTTGGAAGAACCATCTCCATCGAGATGGTTCAAATTGGTCCATCTAGATGGACTTCAAAATTAAGCCTAAAATTTCAAAGTCATCCGGATGATCCATCTAGATGAGTTATACTTTTAGTGTCTAAACAAACGAAACTCTCATCTCCATCCAGATGAGTCATCCGGATGATGAAACAAACAGGCCTTTACTCCCCCTAATGAATGCACCATTATAGATCTTTCAATCATCTTATTCCTATCTTGTGTAGCTTTCTGAACGTAGAGGTTGGCAATGATTTGGTGAACAGCCTCTTTTGACGTCTACTCCATCATATGGTCGAATATGTTGATTTATGGTCTTTGACTAATCATCTTCACGGATTGCATTATCTCTTTCAGATGAGCTATGTAAGTTGCATTGTCTTTATATGTGATGGTCGATCCTTCTCTTCCACCGGTTGAATTACTATCGACCATCTATGCTGAATCATCGTCCATCGTAACACTTTGATCCATCGACCGGATTAACTACTTGTGTCATGTGTGGTCAATACATCCGGACGGTTGATGATGTTATTACCATTGTTTGTTTCACTGATCTCCATGAGGTTGCAATATCTCCATGAGTAAATTAATAACATGTTCATAATTTGATAAAAACTTGCATCTGCAAAACCAATTTTCCCTCTTTGGGTTGGTTAGTTTGTTTTTGGTTAGTTTGGTTAGTATAAAAAAAACTTAAACCTTTCGTTTCTTGTAAATAAATAACAAAGTATATATTTAAGGTTACCATTAGTTTCTTAGAACCTTTCTTTACCTTTCTTTATCATCATCTATATTTTAAATTAAACATACTGATATGCATACTGATGGATCATGGTTATGATCAGTATATCTATTTGATATAGATATGGTCGGCCATTTTAAATCAATGGTTGTCTATATGGCACCTATGGCAAACGACTTTGGCATTCGTGGTCAGGCCTTGTGGTTCAGTAAATATACCACGGCCTCTTACTCTTCCGCGATCACATTTATTTCTTTCTCGACCATTATGGTCTTGCCATATGTGTTTCCATTTCGACAATTATGGTCTTGCCATGTGATCGGCCGTACCTCGACCATAACTTTCTCAGCCGTATGGGCTTCACCCATATTGTTTACTGCGGCCGTATGATCGACCATGTTGGTTACCCTGACCGTAATTAACTCGGCTATAGGGTCCTTGGCTATATCAGGTACCACAGCCATATGTTTGGCCACGCCTATGCCGCCGTTCTCGACCACGGCCATTATGGCTTGTTATGGTCGGTATTGTGGTCATGGTCGGATTCACTTTTCCACATCCGTTTAAATAGGACCATTTTTCTTTTCTCCATGACCAACCATATAGTACGTAATCTTATGACCCAAATATTATGATCATAACCTATCGATAACTTATATCGTTTTGAAACCAATCAACTTTCTTTAAGTTGGTTTATAAACACAAGGAATTTCATTTCTTATATGAATATATGAACTGATTTGGATTGTTCTTATAGAACTCCTTCACTGATCATTATCAGGTCGATTATATTATATGCAGCTGCATTGCATCAGTTCTTAGACGACTAAGGAACAAAAACTGTTCTTTTGAGAATTTATTTCTCATCTTTATGTGGTACCATTATTCTATTTATCCAGTGATTAATATATTGCTTACTACATCATCCTTTCTTTCCAGACATTATCAATTTTGAATTGTAGTAGCATCCACCACATATCTTATATCATTTTATAATTTGTTCCTTGGTCTCTGTGAGTATCCTTGTGTAATCAAGCCATTCTTTAAATGCTTTTAAGTAGGAATATGAATACCTTAGATCATATGGTCATATCCTATATCTCACGATTTCTTTTATCTCACAAGACCTATTTATCCACTGGTTTATCAGATGACGTTATATGGCCAATACGTCCATCTCTTATATATAGATTCTTTAAATCTTTCTTTAAACCCCACGTTTTCTTTTAACTTTATATGTATGAGTACTCACACGTGGGTTTATGATCCTCGCTTTATATTTTATATTCAAGTGCTACCTTGTTTGCGCTTTCTTATATATCATTGGTATCGATACCCTTTTTCTGCGTTCCATTGTATTCCAGACATAACATAGTTTGATTGCAATCATATGACCTTTAATATCATGGTGTTTGGCGTCCCAAATCACCTTAAGTACCATGGAGTTTGGCGTCTCAAATTCCATTGTATGGTATCTTATATTTTGGTCGACCATTTTCTATGTCTGGGATGGTTTCCTTTATGACCTCGGGAATTTATCATTTTATGCACCTTTATATTTCCTTCTGAGGTTCCTTTATCTTATGGAACATATTGGTCTATCTTTATATATACTCTGTAGCAACTTGATTGTGTCTCTTCTAGGACAACAAATTCATTGGTGCAAGCTGGTATGACTTTTCGGGTCAATGTGTCTGGCATCTAGTTCTATTAGCTTTTATATCATGTGGACGTCTTATATTTACTAGTCCGAGGATCTTGCCAAGACAATGATGGTTAATACCATTCTCTTTTTCTCTTTACCAGCTTATAACTTTCTCCCTTTTAATGTTGGATGATCAGATTACTGAGGTCAATGTAATTTGTGTTCTTGGCCACTTATTAGATCACTCATGTTTGGCTCAACACATTTTAAAATCATGGGAGAAAGACATTTTTCATCCAACATATATTCTCATTCTCAATCCTCTTATGAGGTTCCATCTTAAGTGGCACATATGTCTGTGGTGGTATATTCAGATTCTCTTAAGATGGTTTATGTATATGTCTGGTTTATGACCCTTAATCTGAGATGAGAATATCTATGCTCACTTATATGGCCTGATGCATATTAATCTTAGACATTTAAATTCATGTTTCCTTAAGCACTAGATAGTGGCCATAATATTTTAAAGAATTCGGCCAAGTGCATTCGGCTAAGTCCATTATAGGACCTTATCACACGTAATTGTAGTATGTTCATGGATCACGGTTTGTCCTCACTTCCCCTCATAGACATACTATCATCATCACGTGGAAATTTGGGACAATAGAGCCTAATGAGTTTCCCTTGTGCACATGTTACACAACGTGAGATTTTGTGGGATAACTCTTGTGCCTTTTGTAATATCTTTCTTTGCATCAAGTTTGGACTTGGATGGCTAATCCAGTCAATGCCATTAAGTGTAAAATTTCGTGGGTTATAGAGGCCACTATGGACTTTGCCTTTATCATACTGATCTTTGGCATAGTCAAGATCAGTAAAACATATAGGTATAGTCTTGACCACTTTCTTATAAGACTTTAATTTGAAAGGAACTTTTGTTTCCTTTGCCCATTGGTTCAATGTGGAAACCATTCTTACTCAAGTATATAACTCAATGGGTCTTTCATTTGGGTGAATTCTTGTTGTTATTTTCGTGGTCTTATAATATTGATTATCCTTATGTTGTCATTTTATCAATCAATAACACATAAATGACAATCATGGAAATGACATTATAGAAATGAATCATAGAAATGTCAAACACCAAAACAAGTTTTAATAAAAACAATCAAGGATTACATATGTCAAATTTATTTATCATCTTTGAGACAATCAGAAGTCTCATATTCTAGTGAATCATCCTTTTCATGATCAAAATCATTTTCATCGTCTTGGACTATCATGTGGGCCTCAGGATTCTTTCCCTTTAAATTTTCTTGATATAGATCACATAAGTGTTTGGGAGTCCTACATGTCTTTGCCCAATGATTACTCATTCCACACCTATGGCACACTGATTTGGTTGGCTGTGAGGGTTTGAAATGATTCCCTCGGCCTCGTCCATTTTCTCGACCATACGAGTTATTCTAGACTCTATCTCGGCCATTCTCTCGACCATAAGGGCTGCCTCGACCACAGCCGTAATTACTTCAACCGCGGCCACGTCCTGACCACCTACGGCCTTGACCGTGTGAATTAGAATGGACGTGGTTCGCTTCACTATCAGCATTAGTCGTATGTGCCTCAGGTAATGGTGTGGATCCTGGAGGTCTCATTTCATTGTTTCTCATTAGCAATTCATTGTTCTGCTCAGCAAGGAGCAAACAAGAAATAAGATCAGCATAAGTGGTGAAGCCCTTTTCTCTATATTGTTGTTGGAGCAACACATTGCTTGTGTGGAACGTGGAAAATGTTTTCTCTAACATATCCTTATCCGTAATCGTTTCCCCACACAGTTTCAATTTTGAAACGATCTTGAACAGTGCGGAATTGTACTCATCCACAGACTTAAAGTCTTGGATTCTGAGGTGTGTCCAATCATAACGAGCTCTGGGTAAGATCACCGATCTTTGGTGATCATATCTGCTTTTAAGCTCTGTCCAGAGTTCGAGAGGATTTTCGACTGTTAAGTACTGATCCTTGAGACTCTCGGCCAAGTGATGTCTTATTATTAGTATGGCTCGGTATCTATCATTCTCATTGACATTATTGTCATCTATAATGCTTTCACCGAGTCCTATAGACTTTAGGATGATCTTGGTATCAAGCGCCCATTGGAGGTAATTATCTCCAGATAGATTAATGGCCGCATATTTCAAGTTATTGATTTTTGACATCTGAATCATAAGATCATATTTTTTAGAATTCAGAATTTTATAAACCTAATTTAGTTATAATTGGTAAACCTAATCAAGTTCTGATTAGTAAATCTAATCAAGTTATGTTTAGGAAACCTATTTAGATTATTATTAGGTTTAGGTTTCGAATTAGATTTAGGGTTCATATTTGTGTAGATTAACAACCTAGCAATTGTTTCTAAGTGGTCAATCAATCAAACAAGCAATCAAGCAATCAATCCAATTTGATTTTAAAATTAGGGTTTTAGAAAATCGAATTAGGTTTAGGGTTTAAAACAATCCTATCAATCTTAATTGAATTTAAAATTAGGGTTTCATTGATTAACAACCTAGAACCAGGTTTCTATGTAATTTGCAATCAGACTACTCAATCAATCAATGAATTCAAACAATGGATGTGTACCCTAGATGATCAGGATGAGGTTTCCTAAACTATCCAGCAACCTAGCAAAGTTCTATCGATCAATTTATGAATTAGGGTTTGATCGAGTTACCTTGAGGCTTAGACGGGTTGAACGGACCACCAAGGGAGCTGTCGCAGATCGTAGGACGTATCGCGGGTTAATTGGATGTCCTGGATGCTATCGGGTGCTGGTTCGAGTGCTGGGTCGAGCTGGTTGTGTATCGGCTGGTGGATTGGTGCTTATCGGGTGCTGGTTCTGGTTCAGCTGTGTATCGGCTGCTGAACCTCTATCGGCTGTCGCGGAACTGGTCTTACGCGGGTGTGTGTGTCGCGGATTAGGTCTTGGACGTACGCGAGGTAACCTCCGTGTGTATCGCAGGTGCGTATGAGGCTTATCGCGGATCGAGTTCTCAGGCGGGTAAGCTTCTGTCGCGGGTGGTTCGTGTGTGCCGGCTAGGGTGTGTATCGGGTGTATCGGGTGGAAGTCGCAGTGGGATGGTGTATCGGTTGTTCCTCGGGTGTACGCGGGTGGTAATCGTAGTCGTGTTCTGGGTGTGTGCGTGTAGCTGGGTGTATGCGTGTATCCGGGTGTATCGGATTGGCCGATTGATCGGATGTGCTTCCTATCTGCTAGGGTTTCTCCGATTTAGAAAAGGAGAGATCGAATCCTTTAGATGTAGGAAGCTTGGATGGTGATGATGAGATTGAATCGATGGGATTTAGAATTAGGGTTCTTGAGTTTTAGCTTAGGGTTTATGAGAGACGTATCGTGCTGATAACGTGTTAAGAAAAGAATGGGGGAACTTGTATGTATTATTCATACCATCGAATGTGCCCTTTATATATAGAGAGTTACAATAAATAATGGTAATATAACATTCCTAGATAGATATGGAAAAGGAAAACAAGATCCCACAAGGAAAAGGAAAAGTATGGTCGATCCTTATCCACTTGGCCGATGGTATATTTCTTTCGGATTCATTTCGGGTCGGTCTGATCCAATTCATGGTCGGATCCGGTTATGTCTAATCCAATGGTTATTGCATCCACAATCATCCGGTTCATAACACTTAGTTGTATTTGTGTATATATACCATATACGGTCTTAGTAATACATTCATATAGCTTCGTATCAATATGGCATCATAGCTTGTTATACCTAATCAAGGCGTTTTTCTTCTCCTTATCAAAAAATTATGTTCTTGAAAATAGCCCAGTTCGTTTCATAATCGCCGGATCCAGCCGCAACGGCAGAAAAATGTACTGTGACGGAGATAAAAATATCAGTCAAGTAGCCGCTAAATAAATTTAAACGTCAATGTCACTGATTTATTCAGCGTCCTTTTGTTTCGCTGTTGATTGCCACAACGACTGGAAAATCAGTTAACATGCTTTACTGGTGCGGTGGGTTGCCATTGTTAAAGGTTTACTTTTCTGACGCTACCGTTGACGCAACGTTGATGAAGCGAACAGAGCTAATATCAACCAGCACCAACTCACCGGCGTCAACCAAAGAAACCATTGATGTCTCAAATACTATTAGCCATCTCAGTGTCAATATGACAAGCATTACCAATTCATGAGCTCATACTTTTTCATGTGGAGTCGACAGGTTCACACTTTCCTTAACGGCTACAATTTAGCTTGATATATGATGCATCGGTCATTGTGCTAAGTGTGATGATCACCACTTATGATGGAATCGCACCCAACCCCTCTTACACTCTATTTTCACAATAGGATCAACTCATTTACAATGCTCCCAAAGGAGGAATTACAACGTCCCCCCAACACCTCTTTTCCATGGAGAAGACTGCCGTAGAGATCTGGAGCACACTCACCTTAACATACGCTAAACCGAGCATATGTCACATCAAACATCTGTGCTAGCAACTCAAACACTAGACAGAAGGTAGTAAGCCCATCAATGACTACTATGAAGGTCTCACAACTCGATTCGACCAACTTGCAGTGGCTTGGAAAATCTATGGATCATGAGGATCAAACTGAAAAATATTTGATGGTATCTTGGGCGAGTATCTATCTTATTAAAACAGAAGTACCCATTAAAAATATCCCTTAGTTTTCAAAGTTATTTACACTTCCATGCCACTGAGAATTAAATTAAACTACCTATTTTACTGCTTGTCTTTTTCAGTTAGATTAATGTTTGTTTCCATAAAAAATACATCTTATTATCTACTCATAAACAAAACAAATCAATAAATACAAAATCAAAACATAATATTTTCTATTAACCAAAACATAATATATTCAATGTCCTACATATTAAATATGGAAACTATTACTTGCATGGGTTAAGCTAATATAGTCATTTTTGTTAGTTTACAAAATCAGCTAGGCATGAATATTGGGTACCCATTCAGATATGGACTATTTTTTTCGGATATTATTTTTTGGGGTTTTGAAATTAGGTCCCGCTTGAATATTATAAATTTATGTGTAGGTTTCGAGTTGGATCCTTACAGGTTATGATGAATTCGGTTCTTTTTTTTAAATAATATATATATTTATATAAAATCTACCCGAAAGATCGAGAATCAGATACGGTTACAAGCTTGTTTTGAACAAAATTATCGAAATCTCACTATTACAAGCCTAGCTTCGCCCACCCACTAAACCTGGCAAATTCTGCTAGGATGTTTTCGAAATCCTTTGATATCGGTAGCCGTTCTCAACCATCCACGTGACTCTCGGGAATGTGAAGTTCTCCTTGTTTCTTCGGATTTCGGGAGTTCCCTTGACGTTTCCGAAGTAGCTAATTTCCGATGATCTCCACAAACTCATAATGTTCTCTGTCTATGAAGCCCAAGACGACCGAAGGGGAGAAATCAGATACTTACCAATGCCTTGTGAAGCCACCAAAGCCAGCTTATATATAGCGCCACACGACACTTTGACCGCATCCCAAATCGAGCAATCACTCGCTTCTGCCACCTATGAAACCTGTACAAAGTTGGGTTGTCTCCATAGCCAAATCCTGAAAAGCAGTCTCTAAACCTCGGCAAGAAACGTTAGCTACACCACCGTAGAAGGAGCAAGACCAATCACCACGGTGCCAGGATGTGAGCTTCGACGAGATGCTGACTCTAAGGCGGCTAATGACTCCCAAGAACCGCCTATGCAACCAAGGCCTTTGAGAACCAAAGGACCAATTTCTTGACCACGAAAAATCAAACCCTTGAGTCCATAGGTTGTGATTGAACGATGATGAAAGAGAGACTTTAACTCATCAAGTGAAGCCGTCTCCTACTCTCGGAGAAAAACTAAACATGACGCCAGGAGCAGGGGCTCGGAAAGAGTTGCGAGGCAACAAGAAGACCGCTTATGACCATACATGACCACTCGAGGATAATTGGAAACACATGCACGAAGAAATCAAACCGGACACTTTCACCACGATCACATCCACCTTCAAACCTCACCTCCTAAGCCCTCATAAACCGGAGAACTCTTGGTTAAGGTGAGCCAAGCATCGGAATCTCTCCTACCCGAAGAAAATCTAAGCAACCACCACCATAACCGAACAAGCACGAGCACGAGCACCAGATGCGCAACTACAGACCACCACCGAAGCCAGCTGTGACAAGACCCTTCGCTACCCCCCCCCCCCCCCCTGACGACAGAGAACCAGAGAGATCCAATAAAAGGGAAAAGCGAGTCTCTCCATAAACCCAAAATCCACCAAAATCCGACTCTAGACTACTCTACCTCACCGGACCCTCACCGCAAGTCCGGAGAAAGAGCTGCCTCCACCTTGTATTGGCTCCTCGCGACTGAAGCTTCCACCGGAGACGCAAGCACGAACCTAGAAAAGCAAGTATATCGGGAGAGGGAGAGCAGAGACATCCTACAACAAAGAGGAAAATGAGAACAAAGGAGAAGAGACCCCTCCGGCTCATGCACGCGCTCGGACGCGACGTCCGTACGCCGGAGGGTGAGATTCACTCGCAATGGAAACGAAAGGTTGAGAAAGAATGTAGATATAGGAGAGAGGGTTTTCAAATTAAGTTGAAATAATTTACGTTTTCAAATGTAGATGAATTCGGTTCTGATGTATATAAACCTAAATATATTCAAATAACCAATATAGATTTGTACTAAAAATAATAATATTATCCAATTTAGTCCGGGTGTTTTGAGTATAATTGATTATATGACGACACATCTAAAATATATAACACTAATTATGAAAAACAAATATCAATGTATAAAAACTAATACATACATGGATCAAAATCTAATAATATCGATTATTGGACATACAATAGATGGTTTAACACATAAAATGATGGTTTAAAACACACAAATATTATAAATACATCATTTAATACAAAATACAAAATACAAAAATAAATCAAAAGATTAATACCTGCGCGGTTGCGCTTGTCCGGTAGAACAATTGTAACTTAGGTCCACAAAAAGCTCTTCAACAATGAGGAAAATGGGTTGATGTATTGGGTTTATGTTTGATTTCCATTTGTAACAATCCTGGCCCATGGCCTTTTACTAATACAATACAGCTTTTATCGCATATAACATCATTTGTTAGAATAATAATTTGAATCAGCGAAACAAACAAAGAGATATTCTCTCTAACAACTCTGTTTCTATAAATCGAAATTCCAGGGGTTTTGATTCAATGAACTCCTCCTCCCACTTCCTTCACAAATTTCTTCACTCTTCTAATCGAGAAGACATGGCCAACGAGGAAGAAGAAGAATCACCGACGGAGCTAAACACGATCAACAGCTCCGGCGGTTTTCTAATCGTCTCTCCCGATAAACTTTCCATCAAGTACACAGGCCTTGGCCAGCACGGTCACGACGTAGGCGTTGTTCAATCTAATAAACCTGCTCCCTTCAAGCGTCACGCTTACTACTTCGAGATTTACGTCAAAGATGCTGGCGTCAAAGGAAGGGTCGCGATTGGTTTCACTACCGATAACTTCAAAATTGGAAGGCATCCTGGGTACAGACAAACCTAATCAAAACATAACTTGTGGCTATGTTTAGGACAATATTAACTTTAGGACAAAAAAAAGTTAGGACAATATTAATTGTTTATTCATGTTCTGTAAATGGGTAGATGGGAACTCAACACTTGTGGCTATCATGGTGAAGATGGACTTATTTATCTTGGGAAAAGACAAGGTGAAGCCTTTGGTCCTGCGTATACAACCGGTGATACGGTTGGTGCCGGTATAAACTATGATTCTCAAGAGTTCTTTTTCACGTGAGTAAATCAATGTTTGAAATGGAGATCAAGATCCAGTTCGTTTCATGTCACACTTTCTGACATATCTTATCTGCTGACTTGTTTGGTTGTAGCGTGAATGGAACTTTGGTAGGGACTGTCTCCAAGTACATCAAGGGTCCTCTGTTCCCTACTGTTGCTGTACATAGCCAAAACGAGGAGTACGCTTTTATTATTTTCCTTGTTTTTTTTAATTGTCTCAGCTGCTTATATGCGAGGTTCAGAGTTTTGTTCTGAATATTGGCAGGGTTACTGTCAACTTTGGGAAGGAGAAGTTTGCTTTTGATTTTAAGGTAAGATCCTCAGTGTTATTTCATAGAAGTGTAGTTCCTAGATCTTAGCTTGAATGCAATTATTGAGTAGTAAAAAGAAACGACTTGCATATTCTTCCCTATGATATAAAGATATAAACATATAATGTGACAGATGTTTTCTCTAATACAAGTGAGTACATAATTTGTGATCACACATTACCATTTAGACTCTATGATTAACATTCATATACTCTGTAAGTAAGTTAAGTATAAATTAGATGGTGATTTTTTTATCTTCCCTTTCTGTCTTAGTTATGTGTTTGCTTGAGGGTAGGGTTTCAGGAGAGATTATGTATGACTTAGCTTTTACTCTTCTTTTGTTTTGTAAGGGGTATGGAGCATCAGAGAGGAATAAGCAACAAATAGCAATTGAAAAGACATCTATACCTCCAAACATGAATTATAGGTTTCTTCTTTTCTTTTCTTTTCTGTTTTTACGTTGGTAATGAACTTTCTGCACAGCTAAAGCTTCATTTTCTTATTTATATGTGGTCATCAGGCTTGTAAAAAATTACTTGCTTCATTTTGGGTATGAAGAGACTTTTCATGCTTTCGACCTAGCTACTAACTGTACAGTTCCTCCTGTCTACGTTGCTCAAGAAGACGGTGTTGATGTGCAAGATACAGCATATGCACTGAATGAGAGGAAGATCCTTAGACAGGTATTGAATAATACTGCCATCTTTCAGTTTATAATTTGTCTCAATTCCTAATCAAAAGAAAACTTAATTAGTACTGCTTTTATTTGTTATTACTAAACTGATGTATGCTTTGGTTGGTTGCAAAGCTTATAGGGAAGGGTGAGATTGATGCTGCTCTTGCTAAACTCAGGGATTGCTATCCCCAACTTGTACAGGTGGATTGAGAAACAAGTCATATGTGTTACATTAAGCTGATTCGCATTTTGATTTGAACTCTTACCCCAGTTGTATTATCTGCAGGATGATAAATCAGAAGTTTATTTCCTCCTTCACTGTCAAAAGTTCATTGAGTTAGTAAGGGTATGCTCTTTGTTCCTTATATATTATTGGCACATTTGGTTGATGGTGGTTTAGACTATTTATCTTAATGCTTTGGGGAGAAAATTGACATACATAGATTGGAGCATTAGAAGAAGCTGTGAAATATGGAAGAGTGGAGTTAGCCAAGTTCATTGGTTTAAATGTATTCCAAGACATTGTAGAGGTATGATGCTTCTGCGACCTTATACTTGTGTGATGGATTGGTATTTGATATCTATGGGTTTCAAAGTCAGAGATTGGTGTGTCTTGTCTCTCTTTTTTTTTAGGATTGCTTTGCTCTGCTTGTCTACGAACGTCCCCAAGAATCAAATGTGGGGTATTTCCTTGAAGCATCTCAACGGGAAGTAGTGGCAGACGCCGTGAATGCAGCGATTTTATCTACAAATCCAAAACAAAAAGATCGGTTGTATTCTCATCTGGAGGCACTTCTCCGACAGCTAATGGCTTGCTGTCTGGAACTGCGGTTATTGAATGATGGTCAGGGAGAATCATTGTCGCTTAACCTGCTTCTTAAGAACAACAGTTGCAAAAGGATAAAGAAAACCGATTAGTTTGGGAACATACTTGGTTTTGATTGGTGGCCTTACAACCGTTTTTTTGGCTTAAATTTGGGTTGGTCGGATGAAATCTCTTATATACTAAAGCACGAGTCATATAACCAATCAATTTCTGTCACATGGTTTATGCTTCAAAATTAATTAAAAATAAATAGAAAATGCAATACATTTTCTCTTAAATTAAATTGTATCACCAATCTTAAATTTTTTTTCTACCAATCATAGTTTGTTGTTGAACTGTTTGTTTAAACTCTCGGCCAAACACTACTGAAAAACATCTCATTGCTAGATTGCTATGAATTGCTAAAACTAGGCGTGGAGTTCGAGTTTGGATTGATTATCTCATATTTTGAGGTTCACCCTCGTAGATCTCATTCTAATATTTTTATAAATATGAGTCATGTTCAAATAATAACACTTGAGGTTATGTTCTAATTTGTACTATATTTTAACATCCATAAAATAACTATATAGCATTTGAGTTCAGGTTATGTCCATTTGATACGGATACAGCTGAAGTAAAATATAATATTCAAAAGCAAAACATAAAATAAAACACTTTCATTAATAAAAGTTAATGACCGAATAAAACATTCTCATTATTTGTTGGAAGTCTTCTAATGCATTATTTGTTGGAAGACTTAAGTCACCTAAACCCTAAACTCAAAATATTTAAACCAAAATATAATAACGTGTCACCCTACAAGCCCATTAAAGTATTTTGGTTTGAATTTGGTTCGGAGTTTAGGATTTTATGCTCAGCCATAGCTAAAACTATGTTTATTACTTATTATTGCACCCAATAATGTTTATGGAATTTAAAGAGCTCGTCCAAAGATAGTATGTAAATATTTGTCAGCATAGTTCATTAAATGGTGCAATCCCTTATTTATTAATCATGGAAAATTGCAACTAGCCACGCGTTATTATTATGTTGATTCTTAGTTACTTTAGAAAAATATGTTGGTCCCTCTAAACGTATATTATACTTTTCACTAAGGAAAATTTGTTAAATATGACTCTGAAACTTGATTTTAACCCCAAAAATATACCTAAACTTGAATCAAATACAAAAGTAACTTAAAAGGCTAGTGAAATTATAATCAACTCCTTATGAGCAAACAAAAAACCAGAATTCATTTTTACGAATATAACCCCATAAATTTTTCTGAGGTCTTGTAAGTTTTCTGAGGTTCTGTAAATCTTCTCGAAAACTTCCAGGAAATTTTCTCGTATAGTAGATCTCAAAAATAATTTAGAAATTTTATAAAGAATATTTTGATGTGAGAAAATTTGAAATCATGTAATTATAAACATTTGTTAATGATATAAATTAAGATCATAAAACTGAATTGTAACATATATGTGTTTAGTTTTGTGTATATTAAACACTTTTAAAGTTGATTTTGTTAATATATGTTGTAATATTGTATGTATTCTTAGGGTTAGATTTTGGAAGTTTAATTTTTATTTTGAAAAATTAATTTTGAACTTCTATTTGCTTAGTTTTGTGTATATTCAATACTTTAAAGTTGATTTTAAGTTTTATGAAGTGTTTGTTTCTAGTTAGTTAGTTATTTTGAGTTTAGGGTTTAGGTGACTTAAGTCTTCCAACAAATAATGCACTAGAAGACTTCCACATATATTTTCTCGGCGAATAGTAAATTCAGGGTCTAGAAGACTTTCAAGTAAGTTTCTAGGAGGTTTTCTATTAGAAGACTTGCTTGAAAGTCTTCTGAATCGAAAATATTTAATTTTATTAGATTTTTGTTTCTCCTTATATAAAGAAAAAAATACACATTCTCTTTCTTCCTCTCAAATGGCTGCAACCAAAATGTAATGTTTCTCATTCTAAAAATCTCCAACCTCTCTCTCTAATCTCTTTGAACTTAAAAACACAAACTTTATATCAATTTATCATTTTTATCTCATATCTTTCTCACTAATTTATTTTGTTTTTTCAGTTTTTTTTATTATATGGTTCTCATCTTCCACTCCTTTAAAAGTAGATCTATAAATATATTTTTTTCATTTGGTAACCTCTTACCTTTTGAAAACTCTTTTTATTTTTTTAAGTTTTTTATATTATTTTTAAAGCTTTTCAATGTTTTGAAACAATTTGAATGATTTTGGATATGCAGATTTTTCAGATCTGAGACAGACTTGGAAGTCTTGCAAGAAAGTCTTCTCGGAAGTCTTCTAACATTTAATGTACTAGAAAACCCTTCTGGAAGAGCCTTCTCTTATAAATCCTCTTTCATAACAGATATGAGCGTTTGGTAAGTCTCCATAGTGGAGTTTTAGTAAGTCTCTGGTTGCTTAAAGCTCTTACTTTTTTCCTAAACTAAAGCTCTTACTTTTTTCCTAAACTAAAACTCTTCAACCTCTCTTAAGTCTCTTAGAACTAGAAAACACCAAACTTTATATCAATTTTATCATTTTTTGTCTCATGTATTTCTCACTATTTCATCTTGTTTTGCACGTAGACCTATCTCATCTTCCACTCATTTACTCTGTTTTAAAGCCATTTGAACGTTTTTTGATTTGCAAGTTTTTCATATCTGAGTTAGACTTCAGAAGAATTCTGGGAAGTCTTCTCGAAAGTCTTCTAAAAGACTTCTAGGAAGTCTTTTGATGGAGTCTTCTCTCATTTCAAGTGGAGTCTAAGCTTTTTATTTTGTGGAGGAATGATCTATAATAATTTTGTTTTAGTCTATTTTGTTATTTTTAGGTGTACTCTTTTAATTGTGCATTCTTCTGTAAATTTAAAGAGATATTAATGAATTTTTTTAGTAAATATGTTCATGTCTACAATATTATCTTGCCAAAAATACATAACATTTTTAAAGTTATTAATACAACTTCAATAACAAAACACAATAACACAAAAATAGTCAAATTTACTACAACTAAGGGAGAAGACTTCTCAAGAAACTTAGTCAAATTCAAAAAATATCAAATTTTACATAAGTTCAAACATATAGCAGTTTCACTAGAAGTATTCTCGAAGACTTAATTTTAAAGCGGGAAATTTAAAGAAGAAAAATGGAATATAAACGAGAATTTAAGTAGAAAATTAATTTTTTTTTCGGGATACTCAAATTTGAAGTGAAAATTGAAATTTCAAATTTCATGAAAGTTAAAAAGTATGTCTTATGATATAAAAAGACACATTAAACCATATTACTTGATATTCTTGAAATTACTTAAAACTTTTGAAAGTTAAAAACCATATCTTAAAGTCACTTAATAAGTGTAGCTGGAAACATTAATAAATATGAATGTTGGTAACCTCATAATTAAAAAATAATTAAGTTATGAATTTCATTTAGGAAACCTAAGATCAACTAATATACATGAATTAACAAAAAATGCTAAAAATTCTATATAGTTTTTAGATAAAATGAAAATTTATTAAACTTTGACGTCAAAGACTTCGCTCGTAGTCCTCCAGAAGACTTCTAGGAAGTCTTCCAATTAGGTCATTTTTTCAATTGAAAATTTACAAAGGAAGAATTCCAGAAAAGTCTACTTTACCACAAACTTATTTGAAAGTCTTCCTTTGTAAATATTGACTTACTTTTGTTTTTGAAAAAAATCAAATACCAGAGAAGACTTCTCGGTAAGTCTTATAAGATAAAATGGTTAGTTTTGAAATTGACTAAATTTTGTCAGAAATTTGACTTTTTAGAAGATTTACATGGAAGTCTTCCACCAGAAAAATAAAAATTAAATATTACATTTAACTAGACGACTTCCAAGTAAGTCATCTCAAGTTAATTTTTTAGTTGAAAAAGAAAACTTAAATATTTAATTTTAATTAAAAGACATCCATATAAGTATTCTGGTAGACGACTTACACGGAAGTCTTTTGTGATAACCAAGGTTTGACTAGAATCTCGAAATAAAATTCAGGAAGACTTTCGTGGAAGTCATATATCGGAAGACTTACATAGAAGTCATCTAATTAAAATTAAATATTTAAGTTTATTTTTCAATTGCAAAAGTAACCTGAGACGACTTTCACCGAAAGTGAGAAGACTTCCACCGAGAGTTCGGAAGACTTACAAGGAAGTCTTTTGACGAAAGACTTTTGTGTTAGTCGTCTTGAGAAAATCAAATTTCTCACACAATCCGGTCAATTTCAAAACTAACATGTTTATCCTAGACGACTTACTGGGAAGTCTTCTTTGGTATTTTCAAAAAACAAAATTGTTAACAACGAAAAGTTGGAAGACTTCCAAAGAAGTTGTCTCTAGAAAACACAAAAAGTCAATTGCAAAAGTAACATATTCATTGACGAGAAGACTTTCGTATAAGTCTTCGACGACCAGATGACTTACACGAAAGTCTTCTAACGAACATATCTGGAAAAACATCAATTTCATACTTTCAACTAGTGAGACAACTTGATTAGTTTCTCCTAGCACACATATTTTCACCGAGAAAAAGATCCACTTGTTAATGATCAAGAATTATGAGTTTGAACCTTACAAAGTTTAGAATCAAAATCTTGAGTTTTTTTAGGGTGAATATAGAGAGAAAGTGAAAGAGTTGTAGTTTTACGCATAAGAAATGAGATAGGAAGATTGTAAATCGATTTTTAGATGCAGTAAGAGCTTCAAATTGCTTGTTCATGGTGGTTGGTGTATTGATGGCAGTGACAATAACAATATTGTAAATACTTAATAAAAATTTTAGAGTTAAATACTCATTTTCAAAAGAAAAAAAAGATGTAATAGCATTTTCGTGAATAATCTAATTTTTTTTGGGTGAATAAGGTATATGAAAGTTCAAAAAAAATCATGGATTAGTTTTGTGTTTGACTTTGAGTTTGAGTCATATTTGTAAGAAGCACTTGTATTAAACTAACTATTAAATTAGTTAGTGGTGTATAAAATAATATTTTTCATTATTTCCTTAAATAAAAGCTATGAAATTACTTAATATGGTTAACAATTATATGACAGTCAATAATTTTGAATAATAAAGATTTGATAACAATTTTTGTATCATTCATCTGTTTTTTGTTTTATTTTATATTCTTAAAAAATTAAAAAATTAAATTAAGCATATAATAAAAAATTTAATTTTTTTTCTTGTATGCTATATTTTATTTTTAAACGATTGTAAATTTACTAAAACTGTAAAAAAGTCACACTGAAACTTTTGTGATCAATGATTTTTTTTTTGTTATAACAAGAAACAAATGATCATAAAATTATATAAGTATAAAGTCTCGTTTAATATATATTTTATATATATATATATATATATATATATATATATATATATATATATATTTTAGTTTCGTTGAAATTAAAATATACATCATATAAAATACATAAACATTTTAATTTCAAAATTTACATTGAGTAGAAAGCCTCAATTTAGAAATATTCATATCAATAAAAATAATATTTTTGTTACCACAAATATAATAATGTTAACAAAATCATATGAATACAAAGCATAAATTAATAAATATTCATCTTAAAATATACTATATATCTATCTAAATATCATTTAATTTTAATTATATACCATATAAAATAAATAAATAATTAGTTTTCTTTTTTTACCTACTAAAATTAATGTAAATAAAATGAGAGATTGTTTTTAGGGATTTTTGCAAAAATGACTCAAAACTTAAAGTCAAAAACAAAATTAACCCATTATTTTTTTTTTGCAATTTCCATTGCCTTATTCACCACAAAAGTTGTGATTATTCACGAAAATGTCATTACTTTTTTTTTTCTTTCAAAAATGAGTATTTTACTCTATCATCCTCATTTTCATCAAATATTTAAAATAATGATATTGTCATCAATACACCAACCATCATGAACATCCAATTTGAAGCTCTTAATGCACCTCAAAATCAGTTTTCAATCCTCTTATCTCATTTCTTATGCTCAAAAACTAAATCTTTTTCACTTTCTCTCTATATTCATATTAAAAATTCAAAATTTTGATTCAAGCTTACAATTATTTGTGGGTCACTTTTGTTTTAGCTTCTGTGTACTTGGAGAAGAGTTCTGTGTGCTAAGGAAGTTATCTCACTAATTTAAGGTATGCAATATTTTTTTTCCAGATCTGTTCGCCGAGACGACTTCCGTGTAAGTCTTCTGGACGTAGAAGACTTACACAAAAGTCTTCTGGTCAATTCAAAGGTTAGTTTTGCAATTGACTTTTATATGTATTTTTAGAGATGACTTATCTGGAAGTCTTCCAGCTTTATTTGTTAACAAAAAAATCTTGAAAATATCATAGAAGACCTCCCGATAAGTCGTCTAGGATAAACATGTTAGTTTTGCATTTAACCAAATTGTATTAGAAATTTGACTTTTTCCAAAGGCTAAAAAACAAAACTTAAATATTTAATATTTACTAAACAACTTATATGTAACTCATCTCAAGTTACTTTTCCATTTAAAAAATAAAACTTAAAAATTTAATTTTAGTCAGACGACTTACATGTATGTCTTCCGGTAGATGACATACGCGGAAATCTTCCAGAAATTGTTTCCGACATTCTCGTAAAACCTTGGATATCACAAAATATTTCCATGTATGTTGTCTGCCGGACGACTTACACGTAGGTCGTCTAGTTAAAATTAAATATTTAATTTTTATTTTATAATTTCAAAAGTAACCTGAGATGACTTACATATAAGTCGTCTAGTTGATATTAAATATAAAAAATTCAAATTTCTGACATAGTTTGGTCAAATGCAAGACTAACATGTTTATCCTAGACGACTTACTGGAAGGTCTTCTCTAGTATTTTTGAGATTTTTTTGAAAACAAAACTAAGGCAATATTTACAAAGGAAGACTTCCAATAAAGTCTGCGGTATAGTAGACCTCTCTCGAAGTCTTCCTTTGTAAATTTTCAATTGCAAAAATGACATTTTTGACGAATTCCGTGTAAATCTTTTGGACGACTTCCGTGGAAGTTGTCTACATCAATCTTTAATAAAGTTTCATTTTCTCTAAAACTATAAAGACTTTTTAATATTTTCTTGTTAATTAGTGTATATTAATCATTATTGGTGCTACTGAAAGAAATTTTGTAACTTAATTGGGAATATTTATGAGGTTACCAACATTCATGTCTATTAAAGTTCCTAATTAATAAGAGAAGACTTTGGGGGAAGTCTTCTCTGTTGAAGTTGATATTCTATGTTTTGCTAATGTGTTTTAATTCGAATTTTTCAGATGATGCGTCAGTTACCTGTAGTGTATGGAGAATGGCTGTTGAAAGATGATTCTTGGAATTTTTTGGTTGATAATTTCAAAGGAGCGAGAATGTTCTTTTAGAGTGAATGTTCGACACATGCTGAACTTGTTGAAATGGCTCAAGAAGATTATAACATGGACATGAAAATAGAGGTTGTGGAGTTAACCTACTCATTACCAGAAGCAATGATGCAACAGATGGCTCCAGACACCCCTCCTATTCATGTTACAAGTGATAGACAAGTTCGAAACTTGCTCGAGATAACTAAAACACATAAATAACATCTTTGTGTATCAAGCCTTAGAATGATGAGAACGGTTTCAGATGAACGGGAAGAAGATGGTGAAAGTGATGAAGGGGAAGAAGATGAATAAGGGATGAACATGATGAAGATGATGAAGGGGATGAAGATGATGATAATTTGGCTGAAGATGAAAATGATGATGGGGAGGAGGATGCTGATATACCTAATGTTGCTGAAGCGGTTGATGATGGTGAAGATTACAGTGAGTATGAAAAAGTTAATGATGAGGATGAGGAAGAAGTAGATGATATGTGTTTTGAAGATTTCAAAGGGACATATGGTAGTGAAGAAGGAAGCTCAAATGCTAACAATATCTATGCTAACCATAGTTTTGTTAGTAAGGATGTACTGGTTTCAGAGTTGCGGTTGACAACAGTGAAGCTTAAGTTCTCCTTCAGAATATACAAGTCAACGAAAATTGTACTTGTGGCAAAATGCCGTGTTAATGGTTGTGGATGGAAGATCAGAGCGAGTGTGAAACATGGAACAAAAACTTTTTGGGTCACCAAGTATGTGGAAAATCATACATGTTCTGTGACAGATCGACTGGCTCAGCAGAAGCATTGTACTCAGAAGTATGTTGGTAGGCTTTTCATTCATTAATGGGTTGAATCCGCAGCATATCAGAGATGTTTGGCATGAAACTTGATTACACCACTTCATATAGAGCATTGTTATATGCGCAAGAATTGGTGAGAGGATCAATAGAAGATGGGTATGAGCGACTGCCTTCATATTTGGAGCAAATCTCGTTAGCAAATCCGGGTTCTATCACTGGTATAGAACTTGATTCTCAGAACATATTTAAGTATCTATTTCTCTCTTTTGGAGCTTCTATTCAAGGTTTTCAGTATCAGAGAAAGGTCGTCGTGGTGGATGGGACTCACCGAAGGGGGAAGTATGAAGGTGTTATGTTAGTTGCAGCCGCATAAGATGGAAATTTCCATTGGTTTTCGGAATCGTAGATGTTGAAAATGACGATTCTTGGGAATGGTTTTTTACAAAATTGGGGAGTTGTATATCTGATCATTATTCTCTGGTGATAGTCTTGGACCGGCACACGAGCATTAAAAATGTGTGTGATAAAGTTTTTCTTGGGAAACCCGAGGAATATGTTATTATCACCTACAACAAAACATTGTCCAAAAGTATAAAGAAAAACATCTCTTGTACTTGGTAAAAGGTGCTGCTTATGCTCATACAATTTATGATTTTAACAGGAACATGGATGAGATACAAAGTGCAAAATAGGAACTTGCAACGTATTTGGAGGATATTGACGTAACCCTATGGTCAAAGTTTCATTCTCAAGGAGACATGTACAACTTAAAAACGAGCAACATCGCTGAATCTATTAATTCCGCACTGAAGCGAGCAAGAGGAATTACTATTCAGTTCCTGTTGGAGGTCATAAGGGAGAAGATAGGAAGGTGGTATTGGAAAAGGAGAGAAGATGCTTTTAGTCTCACAACTCAGCATAGTCGGGGAGTTGAATACTTACTTGTTGTTCATTAAGAGATAGCGGATACCATGTCTGTCCAACCAATTGATGGATGACGATTCTTTGTAAAAGGGACTGTGTTGTTGATTTGGAACATGGAAAGTGTGATTGTGGTTTTTATGCAATCGAGAAAATACCTTTCTTTCATGCTATAGCATCTGGAACATATGATGGTTTGCATGTCTCCACACTTGTGTGCCCGCTCTACTCAAAGGATCATTTGTATGCAGGATACTCACATAATATATATATCCTTGTGTTGGACAATAATTTGAGGCACGCACATGCCTTCCTCTGGAAGTAAAGCGTGGTATGGGGAGACATAAGAAATCAAGATGGAAATCTTGGTTGGAGCTATCCAGGATAAGAGGACGCAAACCCCTGAAGCAACACATGGTCTATGGATGCTCAACTTGCAAAGAAACTGGCCATACATGTACACATTGTAAGAAAAGAAGTGGAGGACCTTCGGGACAGTCTTCTGGATGACATTCGTGACAATCGTCTGTGAGGCAGACGACCTTCATGAAAGTCGTATGTGAAGCAAACGTCTGTAAGGTAGACGACCTTCGTGACAATCGTCTGTAAGGTAGACGACCTTTGTGACAGTCGTGTGTTATGAACTTATCTCTGGTAAGACATTAGTTTTATGAAGTTTTTGTGTTATGATGTTTTATAACTTGGGAAATTGCAATTCAAACATTTTCACTACACAAAAGATAATGTTACAAACTAGTTTATCCGACAAGCTAGTGTTAGTGCACTACCAAACTAGTTTTCTACAAAAGGCTAGTTTGGTAGGAGGATATGTTACAAAAAGTTCATCCTATCCTGACCATGTTACCCTAAAACAACTTACAAAAATATACAAAAGCATCAAATACAAATACACCTCATACATAATTACTGCTCATAAGTTGCAAAGTTCTCATCATTGTCTTGTTCTCTTTCTCATGGGAGCCAAGGGTCTCTTGAAATATATCCCACGCCATCTTCTCCCTGATAGCGCTGACGTTGTTATCACAAAAGAGCGGAGGAAATGACATGCCAAGAGCATGACATTCAATGTACTTCAGAGTGTACACACCACAATCACAAGCTCGACACTGAGGTACTTCAGCTTTCACTCTCTCGTATGTGAATGGCTCCAGTGTGTATTTGACACGTTCTTCATTAGAGGAAGCGCATTCAAACAAGCAAATATAGGATCATTGTGACAAAAGGCTCCATTACTTCAGCGAGTTCTGCAGGTGAAATATGTTTGATAATGCTGTCCCAAATGACTATGTGCTTCTTAGGGATCAATGTCCATATATCAATCCAATGATTGTTCTTGTAGTTCACTGGTGCATATATATCATCCACCTCCAGTCCCCAAACCTTTTTAGATTGGCAAAATTTTGGTACTAGGCCTGCATAAAGATCCCACGACCCGCCAGGGATCTTTCTTCCTAAACCGTTGTGATCGGGCTTGGAGCTCTTAAACTCCCCGTACTTTTCCGTCCACATACGCACGAAAGCATGATCAAGAAAGCACATTCTCTCACTCCTAAAATGTTGTGGATTCTTCTGGTTCCAAAGCCTCAACAAATTCATAAAAGCATCCATCTGATGCATATAAAACAATACAAGTCAGAGCGATTTAACAGTTCTGGAAGATTTATCAGAAACTTACTAGTGAGTCTTCTGGGAAGTCTTCACTAGAAGAATTCACAGACGAATTATATGAAAGTCTTCTAGGAAATATTTACTAGAATACTTACAAACGACTTATATGAAAGTTTTCTGGGAAGTCTTCACTAGAAGACTTCACAGATGACTTATATGAAAGTCGTCTGTGAAGTCTTCTAGAGAAGAATTACAAGCAGAATTACTGGTAAGTTTTATGAGAATCAAAGTGAATTAGTGTATAGAAATTTGCCGAGTCAATGAGCCATAATAAGGGGGTTTGAAGGATGTGATACCAGAAACTTGGACAACCAGCTGGTTTTTTGTGAGCAGGTGTTCTATTATACGGATCAAGTTTCAGCCAGTCAACGAGCACGTTCGTCTTCTTCTTGTCAATGGGTGCAAAATGATCATAGCCTTGGCCAACCTTAGTGTTTGGAATGATCGCTTTGGCTGTGTTGTTTCCCATAAAAGGAGATTGATGTGAGGCAGCAAGTCTCCTTTCTCGATCACTCTTTCCGCGGGCAATTGCCATAGCAGCATCCTTCTTTGTTTGCCTTCTTGTTTCTCCCCTGCTGTAAATCTGAAATGGTAGGTTCTTGTTTGTCCAATAGAACAACGTTGGGGTCAACACTCGGTTCAGGAGCTTTCTCCTTTGTCACTTTTGCTATCAGAAGACTCAGCTCTTTCGAGGAACTCAGTTCTGTTGACCCACTCGGTTCTTGAGCGTCGCCATTCTGTCTCGCTTTCACCCCCATTCACACTTTCACTCTGCAATATCGATATACAAGAGGAAGTCAAATCACACATGTTCTGATATAAAAATGGTACGTCCAAGCACAAATGGTCAAATTAAACGAAATATCCAAGTAACACATGAAACAAAATCCATACACAGCAAAGATCCAAGCACACACAAGAAAGAAAGCACACATGTTCTGACATACAAATGGTACATCCAAGCACACACAAGAAGCAAAGCACATCCAAGTTTCAGTTCTGTTTCCTAACACTTTTCCTAGTGACTCTCTTCTCCGTGATTTGGGAGAGGTATTAACCCTGGGTTCATCCACACGTTTAGACGGACATGAAGTAGTGAGTTAAAGATAATTAGATGCAGTCCCTTTTTTGGTGATTCCCACCTTCTTCTCCACATCTTCCATCCTATCCCCGAGAAGCTTGATCTCCCTAAGGCACATCCCAAAACCATCCCTCATGGCATCAACTAGGTCCTTAAAGACTTGTTTAATCTGTTCTTTGGTCACCCCACCAACAGTTGTAGAAGCCTTTGAACGATATTTAGGAGCCTCTTTACAAGCATCTGCATGAGCCTCAACAGAAGCATCTTTACGAGCTTTCTTCTGAGGCCTTCCACTCTCTTCATTCACAACAGTCTCTGTCTTCGCTGCACTCTCTTCCTTCTTAATATAAACAACCTGCGTCATTGGATTTATCCACATGATAATAGTGACAACTTTCCCACAATCCATGGTTCACTTCCATTTAGGTTCCGCATTAAACAAGAGTTAATTATATTCTCCACGGCCTTATCCTCTATATCAAAGTCCCATTGTGGAAAAAATTCACTGAAATCCTTCTGAACAAAGTTAATCACACTATTATGCGGTAAATAAAATATATCAACTTAGATATTTGACCGATTAACAAAGATGGAAGTAAAAGAATTCTAGAATACTTATAGTTAAGTCTTCTGAAAATTCTTCCAGACGACTTAAAGTTATGTCTTCTGAGAAGTCTTCCAGTAAACTTAACGATAAGTCGTCATGAAGACTTAGACTTATAGTTAAGTCTTCTAAGAAGTCTTCCAAAAAAGACTACGCAGAAGACTTAACTAAATGTCTTTCTGAGTCTTTTCTAGAAGACTTCTCAGAAGACTTAACGGTAAGTATTCTGAAAAGTGTTCCAGGAAAGACGACTCAAAAGACTTATCGTTAAGTCTTCTAGAAGACTATAAATCTTTTGCGAAGTCTCAGGGAGTGACCTTTAAATACATGTCTGCTGATGGCCTCTTTAAAACATCTGGTTCCTTTGCCACGCTTGTAAGCCAGCAGCGGTGGAGACGGTCTGTTTGGTATGGGATTCCCATAATTGGCAGCCAATTATGGCAAAGCATAGTAGACCCACACATGGATAACTTGTAGAAAACAATCAACAATGTAATTTTTTGTCAAATATTTTCCCCTCAGAGAGTCCATGAGAACCTTGAACGCCACTCTCCCCCATGGATAAATTCTAAATTCTTCCAAGTCCATCACTAGCCTTCCAAGACTAGCCCTTGTAGCTGTTGAGTAGTTTCTCCCCTCAATAAATCCAGTGAATATGGCAGGGTATCCGAGCCGGATGTCCCGAGTCCAGTCTTGGCATCTCTCACATGCTTCTATAATCTGCTTAGAAGTTGGACCAGCATCGACATCAACTCCCATCATCTCCCAGAAAGAAGCCATCTCTTTCGTCACTTCACACCTCGGATTTTCAAGGTCCTTGATGTATTCGCAGTTCAAACCAGTGAGGTGTTCAAACTCTATCATCGAAAACCTCACTGGTTCTGGACCAACAAAACTCCAAAGCTCATACTTCTTCTTAATGTCAAGCTGTAAACTGAGAATATAATGTACCAGCCTTGATGCCCATCCAAATTTCAGCTCCTTGAATTTGATGAACACTCCCAACTTTGATTCCTTCAGCTCCTCATATTCGTCATCATGTAGAGCTTGCCTTACAGAAGTAAGCAATTTTGAATCATCTGTATGATTGGAAATGCTTTTAATGGGAATGGGATCTTCCCCTAATGCATATATCGTCTGCGGTAGTTCGGGTAAATCCATTTTCCGGTCTGCAAAACAATCAAAAACCAACATCTCAAACACAAATCAAACATATTATTCTAAATTCATATACTGGAAGACTTGCATGTAAGTTTTAGTGAGACGAATTCTCAAAAGACTTCCAGTTCTGAGAATTTTTACACTCTGGAAGACTTCTTGGAAGTCTTCTACGAAGTCTTACACTCTGGAAGACTTGCCGAAAGTCTTCTACGAACTCTTACACTCTGGAAGACTTCGCGGAAGTCTTCTACGAAATCTTACACTCTGGAAGACTTTCCGGAAGTCTTATACGAAGTCTTCCATTTCCAGGAAGTCTTCTGAGTAGTCTTTCACTAGAATGAGAGGATGCAAACCCCGGAAAACCTAAATAAATAAATAAAAATGGAGGACTTACAGTTGAGGAAGTTATGGTTGCCCACAATACCAACAGTTACAGATCTAGAAAATTCAAGACTACAACTTTTAGGATTTAACGGCCACTAAACGCCTTCAGTCGTGAAATTGAACTCAACAGCAAAGAGGAAGAACTTACCGGCGGCGGAGTTCAACGAAACGCGACGCGGTTTCAGATCTGCAAAAAAAGGAAGCGGATGGTTAGTTATGTATGAAGGAGAAACGAGATTCGTCGTGAAGGAGAAACGATATTCGTCATAAAAGGCGAGATTAGTGGCGATGAGAACAACGAAAAAGGGAGATTCAATGGAAAAAAGAAGATTCGCCTTCGAAATCGCCTCAGAGAAAAACGACGCTAGGGTTTCGTGAAGACTTCCTAGAAGTCTGGATAAGTTTAATGTACAATGGTAAAATGAAAGGTTTGGCCCGGTATGGACGACTTACCTGGAAGTCGTTTGAGGTAAAAACTACGAGAAGACTTCCTAGAAGTCTTCCACCCCGTAAATACTATTCATGAGACGACTTCTTGGAAGTCTTCTACACCCTAAATAAACCCTAAACTTTATTAATTAAACATTTCAGTAAAATCAAATTTAACTTAAAAAGTGTTTAATATACACAGAATAAACACACATAGGTAAAAAGTTAATTTTTTCAAACAAAAATTTGAGCTTTCACAAAATAAAAACCCTAAGACTACAAACAATACTACAACATATGTTACCAACCCTAAACCAAAGAATACCATGCCTCACTACATTCACTCATCTATTTTGAAAATAATTAAATCTAACTATATCTTAATTTATATCATTTAAAAATGTTTATAATTACATGATTTCAGTTTTTTCCCTGAAAAATATTTTTTATAAAATATATAAATTATTTTTGAGATCAACTATACGAGAAGACTTCCAGGAAGTCATCCAGATGATACCTTATGGACGTCGTCTTGACGACTTCCACAAACTCAGAAGACTTCATAGGGTTATATTCATAAAAATAAATTCTGGTTTTTGTTTGATTATAAGGGGTTGGTTGTAATTCCACAAGGCTTTTGGGTTAGTTTTGCATTTGATTGATGTTTGAGTATACTTTTGCATTTAAAATCAAGTTTTGAGTCATATTTGTCAAATTGTCCTTGTTTATATTTGTGTGCTTACTTTAATTTAATTATACACACAATAGTTACTCGCTTCTCAATTATTTAGTATATTTACTATTGCATAATACATGTAAATAAACACAAAATAAATAAAAATATGTATAAATAATTTGTATATATAATTAATGTTTACTCCTCGCAAGCGAGGATCTCAAATTTTATTTGATCATATCATTTTAAAAATATATTTTTTCATATCAAAGTGAGATGGTGAATTATAACACCCAGTTGATATCATTGAGGTCCAATGTAAATTAAATAGGTTTTAAGAAATAAAATATCAATAAACACGACCATACTCATAAACCTTATGTTGACGGGTCAATACTATATATTTAAGGAGCTATGACATGATAGATGAATGAACAAAGTTAATATTCAATAATTATTAGTATATAATTTTTTCATCCCGTACATGCGCATCGGTAATCACCTAGTTCTATTTTTATTTTTAAAGAGAATATATTTGATTAAATGGATGCAGACACCACATCTTGGAATTTTTTTCTTATTCTTACTGTAATACCCCTGGTCAGCTATGAGAAAAAAACTTTGATAAACGCGCAAAAATAAAAAATCCTAGGATTTCATTTTCCTAAAAATCTGCTGCCACTGTCGGTCAGGTGCCTCCTTCATGTACTTCGAAAACTGTTCCAAGATATTTGTTGTCACCAAAACCATAGTCGTCATTTTTTTTATTTAGAGATTTGTCGTTAAATGCAGTGGTATAGCCACCTTTTTGTTAGCATTGTAAGTTCAAGAATTTGAAGTTTGATAGGTTGTTGGAGTGATGGAGATTTGGTTCGTGTACATGTGTTACACATGTAAGAATGATGTGTGACACACAATTCATAGAATAAAAAGAAACGTCAAGATGTGATGATGTGGTATTTTCATATGTTTGGTTGATGAAATATGCTTTAAATAAGTATTATTAGATCACATATTAGAAGAATTGGTGATGATAAAAATATAGAAAATAATATATTAGATAATAGGAAAAGATTATTTGATACATACCTTGGTTTTTCCTGAAATTAGGTTAGAGATTTTAATTGTAATTCTGAGAGAGAAACACAAAGGGTTTTGGGGTTTTCTAGCTAAGTGAATTGGTAGACTTGATTAACATGTGTTAAGTCAAGCAAGTTGGGTGTGTTAAGAATTGATATGTGTTGAGTCGTGTAATTTAGATCAAGCAAGTTTGTAAGAGATTGTGTAAAGGATTTCAAAGAAAAAAGATACGTGTTCTTGCAATTACTTTGTGCCTTGTGTTTTTGCTGAATCTCGATTATACAAATTGTATTAGAGCATGACACCTAAACGAAGGAGGTCTCTTCGAACCAACATGAGATCCTGACAAAAGAATACGGCCATTTGGCACATAATATGCTGCTGCTGAATGATGTGAATTATGGGTATTGGAAAGTGAGAATGAAAGCAAACTTACGTGGAACTGATGATGATATATGGACAATTTTTTAATCTGGATGGGAAAAATCGTGTGTGATGCTAAAAAATGGTTTGAAGACACCTAAACCAAAGAAAATGTAGACTACAACAAAGAAAAATCTTTCATAGTTTAATGTGAAAGCATTGGATACAATCTCCAGTTATGTACATGGTAAGCAATTTGAGCTAATACAAGGATGTGAACAAGCTAAAAAGTGGCTTCGGGTATACTACAAAACCCCTTTAAGGGTATTGTGAATGTAAGGAGGCTAAGATTGAACTTGCTTGCATCACAAATTTGAAAACATAAGAATGACCGATGATGAGAAGATATAAGGCTTCAGTGTCAATCTCAGATTCATGGCCAATGAAGCATAAGTTTTAGGTAAAAAATATGAAGATGCAAAATTGCTGAAGAAACTTTTGCGATGTTTACCTACTAAGTTTACATCACATAAAGTAGCGATAACTTTGACAATGAACAGTGATGAACTGAAGTTCACTGAGGGAATACGGATTTTAAACACTGAGGAGATGTAATTAGAATCTAAGTTGTCAAATCATGTTCAAAACTCAAGAGACATAGTTGAGGAAGACATCCAAAGAGCTCCAAAACTTGAAGAATCTATTCACCTAATGAAGAAACCATGAATCTTTTTTTATAAAATGTCTGACGACACACTTCCTAGAAAAGAAGAAAGAAATAAAAGGAATGAAGTGGTGTGTTTTAATTATCATGGTAAAATTAGATTGTGTGACCACAAAGAAGATGAAGAGAAGCTGCAATGATAAAAAGTCAGAAGGAGAAGAAGATGTTCTCAAATTTGTGGCTCTTCACGGAGTTGTGGGTCTTAAAAAACAACACTGAAGGTGAATCTCGTGTTTCATGTGACCAGATGCGTAACATAGTGATTCAGAAAGTGAGTTAGATGAAGATGTTCTAGCTGAGTATAAGGTTCTTTTTAACAAATTTCTAAACACAGTGACGAAAATATTCAGCTGATGAAGGATAAGGCGATACTGAAGACTCAAGTAAACATTTTGGAGCTCGAACAATCTACATCTGTTAATCCTAATCGCAATTTTGATGTTGTCGAATTAAGAGAAACTTCTATTCAGCCACTTAGAGAAGTCTTGAAATAACAAGAGAAGGCTCAAAAAGAGCTGGAAGCAAAGGTACAATTGATCCAAGACTTGTTGAATTAAGAACTTGATAAAAATCGACTCCTTGAGAGAAAACTGACGGATAACCACAAGTAAATAAGGATGTTGAACAAAGGATCTGAGAATCTGGATAAATTTTTAGCCATGGGATAACCTCCAAGGGTGAACTGAGGTTTAGGACACAAGATTGTTGCTCCCAATGATCAATCCAATCTTGTCAATGTGATCAAATTTGTAAGAGGTATTACATGTCTCCCTCGAAATAGTTTGAAAGTTTAGAAAAGAAAAACATATGCACCTATGAAAAATGAACTTAAGGCTCAGAAAAACTACAGTCTCTAAAGGCTGAAATAACTGGAAGGAATGGATTTTTTTTTTGCAGAAATCATGGCCATAAGGTTGCTTTTTGTTATTCTCGGAGAAACCAGATTGAGCGAGCTTGGAGGATGAAATTTTGTTATGTGGAACCCATTAGGTATGTACATATATGGATAGCTAAGAAGCATTTGTATCCTAAGTTTACGAAAGATGTGTCACACAAGCATACCAATGTGTCATACACTCAGATGGAAGATCAATATGCTGAAACTGAAGAACCAGTTCGATGGGTTTCTACTAGAAGGTATTGAGAATTTTGATGGTTCAACAAATATCATGAAGTTTTTCACAGATTTTTTTTCACTCAAGCAGGGGGAGATGATACTTGATTTAGGGGGAGTTTAACGTAATACTTTGGTGGGATGTATGATGCATATTGTTCTTAGAGGTTAGCGAGCTTGAGTTGTAAGACTCAGTGAAAAAGAGGGAGAATATAAGCTCAAGAATTTTAAGCTTGATAGGTTGTTGCAGTGGTGGAGGTTTCGTTCGTGTACATGTGTTACACATGGAGGAATGATGTGTGACACACACTTTGAAAAATAAAAAGGAAACGTCAAGATGTGATGATGTGAAATATTTTCATATGTTTGGTTGATGAAATATGCTTTAAATAAACATTATTAGATCACAAATTAGAAGATTTTGTGATGTTAAAATATATGAAATAATATATTAGATAATAAGAAAAAATTATTTGATATATAACTTGTTTTTTTCTTAAAATTAAGTTAGAGCTTTTAATTATAATTCTCATAGAGAAACACAAAGGGTCTTTGGTTTCATAGCTGAGTAAATTGGTAGATTTGATTAACCAGTATTGTGTCAAGCAAGTTGGGTGTGTTAGGAATCGATATGTGTCAAGTCGTATAATTCAGATCAAGCAAGTCTGTAAGCGATTTTGTAAAGGATTTCTGATAAAAGAGATATGTTTTCTTGAAATTACTTTGTGAATTGTGTTTTCACTGAATCTCGATTCTACAATTATGTGGACCAGTTGACTTATGTAAATTTATGAATAAAGAAAATATTTAGATTTTTTTAGAAAACTGAGAAAATAGTGTAGAATTTAATTAATTGACCCATATGATATATGTGAATTATGAATTGACCTTCTTAACAATTTCTTTTAGCTTTGTCATTGGGCAAATGCTTCTACAACTATAAGGTAAGTCTCCAATTTTATTATTTTTTTAGATCTGGATTTGCGTCAATGAGAAGGAAGAAGGTACGTACCGGTCGTGGATTTCCTCCCTTTATATTATAATTCTTAGGACGTTAGTCCTTTGTGATATGATTGTGTTGATGTTATGAAAAACAATTAGAATAGAACACGATGTGAGTGAATTGGTTGTGTGGTGATTGAACATATGTAGACAAAAAGATTTTGTGGATGGGAAATGGCCTAGAACATGGATGTGTGGTGTGGATGAGGAGATTAGCAAGTGTGTGGATGACGAGTCTGGGCATAAGTAGTTGCAGCATGGTGTGGACAGTGCAAGAGCCCTGACCATAGGCTTATAGTCACATATGGACCGCCAGATAATCAATGCATGTATGCCAGAGAACCATGAATGGATAAGTCTATATTGTTTGATGCATATACCATCCATGGATTATTTCTAAGCATAGAAATTGCTGATGGTGCTGATTCTCTTCTCTCTTTTTTCTTCCACACATTTGAAGCATAAACAAACAAACTAGAAAAACTCATCAGCATTGCTTTCCAATAGAACTAAAATTGTGATCAACTGAGCACTCTGAAATACTTGTGTGATCTTCACGTCATCTCTACAAACCACCCAGATGCAACCCAACCAGTGTGCTTTGTAGTTTAATAAACACCATCTGTTGAAAATACTAGAAAAAACTTTCTGACTCTTATTTTTGTTAATTTGCTCTCTAGTAAACACCCAAACTGCATACCACATTTACGGACCCACGATCGTATTATGGAATGCTTTGATGATATAAGGCCAGAAAATTTCAAAGAATCCCTACTTTTACTTTATAGTGGTTTTTCTTTTTTCGATTACACCAGATGAAACTTTCTTAGTGATGTCTTATGTAATTCTTGTAAGAGCTGATTCGGACGCTAGTCCAGAACGATCTCACAAAACCATATCTGAGTCTAATCAGTCCATTTTAAGTTCTTAACATTTTTAAGTATAATATTCAAGTGAAGTTCTAACCAAAGTTTCCTAACTTCTCAAAAAATCACAAAATCAAAGAAATCCATATGGTCGTATTGTATAAATCAGAAATGATCTGGTACATTGTAGTTTAAGTGTTTGGGTAGTTAGAAAACCTTGGTTCTAACCTCACTTAATTATTACATTTAAATAGGATAAGAACTTAAGATGGATTGATTAGACTCTGGTTGCCTATCAGCTTCAGCTAGTATTGTAGTTTTATCACGTTTGTCTTATGTCAACCTGGATCATCCTTCGAACCTGCCACATTAAATTAAGAATAAGCAAATCTGAAATTTCTTAGTGAGGCAAATTATTTCGCCTACACGGTTAATCCCGTAAAACCTAATTCTAATATGCACATGATCCTTAGTATTTTAAACGATGGTAGTCTCATGGTGCAATCGATCCACAAGACACTCGGCCTCAAGGTTTAGGTCCGCTAGGTATGGTTCATTCCTAAGGGAAGAACTTTTCTAATTCCTCCCATGTGTCGGTTACGTAGACCAATCTCCGGTAAAAGGGAATCAATTGGACTTCCCCAATGATTATATATGGAGACATTGTTTTATGAAAGTAAGATGTTGATTCATAGTTATGCATATGGTGACCATTAGCAATTCTCTTGGTAACTAGTAAACAAGATACTTTTGCTCAATCCACTACAGAAGTAGAGTATATGGCACTATGTACAACATCATCAAGCAATATGTATGAACTACTTGAAGACTTAAGTTTTCCAGTCAAGAGGGAGTGCCAATATACTGTGATAGCCAATATGCCATAGCCATTGGAAAAATCCAGTTCAACACAAAAGGACCAAACATATGCATATCAAGAATGATAAGGTGGGAGTATAAGAGAATAACCAAGATATCCAGTTATGATACTGTAGAAGTGAACTATTATCCGATATATTTACCAAGGCATCATTAACTTGAAGCTTTGAGTCTTTCATAAACAAACTTGGTTTGAGTGACAAAATGACAAGAGGGAGTAATAATGTCATTTTGTTCTCAAACCGAACTAAAAGAAGCCTAGTTACCAAATTTTGTGTGCTTAGAAGTTGGTGTAATAGTGATGTAGTTGTTGTATAAATTGCTTGTAAAAGTAGACTACTAAGCAATGGTTAGTAGAGTAGTGTTAGTGAGTTTGTGAAAGAACCCATCTCTGCTTTTGTTGCTAGAGTGTTAAAAGGGAAGTGAGAATGTATGTGCACGTTGATTGTTGTTTTGTATCAGAAACAGAGTGACGGATAATCTGTGTTAAAGCTCAAATATTACCCTTACCAAAATGTGTTGTCAGGCAAACAAAGTAAAATCTCAACAGTATCAGACATACATTTTGTTAAATTTTATAGTTCAAACTTTTATACATCGATTTGGAAAAACATTCACCACTAACTCACTTATACTAACAAAAAAGTCTACTACCTTCCCTATCATGTGAAAATTATTTTAAGAATGGATCGATCTGATCACTGTCAAATGATTTTCAATGAAAATAAGCCAGCAAAGATAGTCCTAAAGCAGCCTTTTGTTCATGAAAAGGAGGATGAAAAGGGTGATAGTTCACATGATGGTGGAGTTGAATCTACATATATATATATATATATATATATATATATATATATATGTATTGCTCACACAAATTAAACAAAAAAATGAGGAAACAAATGAGATCACTTCTATGGACGCATTATTTTATGAAAGTAAAATGTTAGACTCATTGTTGTTGGTAATTCCAAGCTTGTGGAAACTTAACATATTATTGGATGTTTAATATGTTAAGAGATAAACACAAAAAGGAAATCTAGAATAGGAAAAGAAAGTTTTCTATTAGATTAAGTTTGTGTTTTCCATATCCCACATGTTAAAGGAAATTGTCTTTCACTATAAATATAGACCTTATGGAGAGGTGTTCCATAAGAGATCTATGAGAAACATTGAGAGCTTTAGTTTTGAGGAGTTTCTAAAGCAATAAGAGAGTTGTTCTTATTATCCTTTGTTCTAAGAGATCCTTCAATTGGTATCAGAGCTTAAGTTAAAGCTTCGATCAAAGCTTAAGTTGAAGCTTCGATCCTGGTGGCTGTGAAGGAGAAATTCGCGACACAAGATGGCTGACGTGAATAGGGCTCCACGCACAAAGGACCTTGGATCCGCATCCATCCAATGTCCGATGTTAAACTCGACAAACTACACAGTTTGGTCGATGAGGATGAAGCTGTTACTTTGTGTTCATGATGTGTGGGACACAATAGAACATGGTTCGGATGATCAAAAGAAGAACGATGTTGCAATTGCTCTTTTGTATCAATTTATGTCCGACAGTTCGATTCTCCAGGTGGGAGAACAAACCGCATCGAAAGAGATTTGGAATGCCATCAAGTCACGACACCATGGAGATGATCGTGTAAGGAAGGCAAGATTCGAAACGTCGATGAAGGAGTTCGACAGGTTGAAGATGGATGATAGCGATACCGTAAACGGATTTGCGGGGAAGATATCAGGTCTAGCATCCAAGGAAGCCTCGTTAGGAGAAATCATAGAAGAACAAAACATGGTAAAGGAAGAGATGGTCTTAGGAATGCAGTGTGTAACACACGAAGAAAGCGTGTGTAACACATGTCTCGTCGGGAAGCAAATCAGAGACCCACTCCCAACTAAGACCATGTTTCGTGCAACGAAGACGTTGGAGTTGATCCATGAAGAGGATCAAGTTTCATACGAGTGTCTCATGACCAAGAAACCTAATATCGAGCAGTTGAAGATATTCGGTTGTGTAGCACATACGAGGACATGTGTGACTCATCTGAAGAAGTTAGATGAGAGATCAAAGTGTGGAATTGAGTCGGGTTCCAAAGCTTATAGACTCTATGATCCAGTCGCAGGAGAGGCAATGGTGAGTAGAGATATAATATTCGACGAGAAGAAATCTTGGGATTGGTCATCTATGACAAACCAAGAAGATTGTGAATCAAGTATGCTTAAGCTTCCACATAAGGATGGTATAGAAGAATGTAATGATCAAGGTGATGATCATGAAGCTATAAATCAAGATGAGGAAGAAGAAGAAGATATTGATCACAAGGCGAACCCTCCAGACAATCACAAGGCAAGACTTCAGACGTTAGTCAAAGGAATACCGAGTGTAACACACGGAGAAGGCGTGTGTAACACAAGTCTCGCAGGGAAGAAAATTAGAGATGCATTTCCAACTAAGGCTATGGTTCGTACATCAAAGCTACTGGAATTATTGCATGGAGATTTCTGTGGACGAATCACACCACCAACGCCATCAAATATTCTTGAGGCATTCTATCGGTTCAAAAGCTTTCACTTCGATAGAGGAGGAGAGTTTGGCTCACTTAAGTTCAATCTTGGTTGTACCGATAGAGGAGGAGAGTTTGCCTCATGTATGTTCAATCTAGCTTGCACCGATGGAGGAGGAGAGTTTACCTCAGCTGAGTTGAAGATGTCGAACTACTTACGGGTTGAAGAGATGGTAGCCGAGTTAGAGTCTACCACAAGAAACAAGGCGTGGGAGCTTGTAAGGAAAGGAGAAGATGATCGAGTTTATGTGTTACACAAGGCGTTGTATGGGTTAGGCCAAACACCAAGAGCTTGGAATGTGAAACTCGATCATGTCCTAAAGGAGATGAGCTTTAGGAAGTGCACATCAGTGTATCGCAAGAATGAAGGAGGAGACTTCTGGTTGTGTGACACAAAGATGGAAGTGTGTAACATGACTCACGATGAACCAAAGATAAATGTTATGGAATACATAATAAGCATAGGATGTTTGGGGTATCTACTTCACACAAGACTAGTTGTGTGTTACACAGTTGGTGTACTAAGTCGATACATGCAAACACCGGGTGTTGAGCAGAAGGCCTACATCCTAACCAAGCTATTAGCAATGATTAAGTTCAAGCAAATGAGGAGCTTAATCGGAGTTCAAGAAATTGGTCTCTCTAATTCAAGTTGGAATTAAGGGAGTGATTGTTGGGTAATTCCAAGCTTGTGGAAACTTAACATATTATTGGATGTTTAATATGTTAAGAGATAAAACACAAAAAGGAAATCTAGAATAGGAAAAGGAAGTTTTCTATTAGATTAAGTTTGTGTTTTCCATATCCCACATGTTAAAGGGAATTGTCTTTCACTATAAATATAGACCTTATGGAGAGGTGTTCTATAAGAAATCTATGAGAAACATTGAGAGCTTTAGTTTTGAGGAGTTTCTAAAGCAATAAGAGAATTGTTCTTATTATATTCTTTAAAAATAATTTTTTTTGTTAGTTAAATTTATGTTAATATTCTAGAGGTTTAGTTTATATATCAAAATGACTCAATTGATGATATTTCTATTTTGTTTACTAAATTTAATATTGATTTATATTTTGAAAGAGATAATTTTTGAAGATCTTAAAAATTTAAAAATAATAAATGAAAAGGTGATTAGAATACTTTTATTTGTGACTTGAAATAATATGTGGACACTTCAATGATTTATAGCATAAAATTGTATATAGTATTTGTTATTTGTGAATATTTTCAATAATATATAACCTAAATTTTAAAAATCACGTGTTTTAAATTTATCTTGTTATAATTGTTTGAAAATTTGTATTTTGAAATTAATTATTATTTTTGTTAGTATTTTCGAAAATATATTAAGTTAACTTATATATAATGTTTTTATTTTTGTAATTTTACCATATTTGATATTTATTTCTATTTATACTGAAATAATACAATTTTGGTAATATTGACATTTTTAGAAATAAGAAATTAAAAAAAGATTTATCATAATATAATTACTTGTTTAACATCATATGTGAACACTTTCAATGACTTATAGCCTCAACTTTAAAAATAATAAATAAAAAGGTGATTAGAATACTTTTATTTGTGACTTGAAATAATATGTGGACAATTCAATGATTTATAGCATCAAATTGTATATAGTATATGTTATTTGTGAATATTTTCAATAATATATAACCTAAATTTTGAAAATCACGTGTTTTAAATTTATCTTGTTATAATTGTTTGAAAATTTGTATTTTGAAATTAATTATTATTTTTATTAGTATTTTCGAAAATATATTAAGTTAACTTATATATAATGTTTTTATTTTTGTAATTTTACCATATTTGATATTTATTTCTATTTTTTTTTTAATTTATTTCTATTTATACTGAAATAATACAATTTTGGTAATATTGACATTTTTAGAAATAAGAAATTAAAAAAATAATTTATCATAATATAATTGCTTATTTAACATGTTATGAACATCTTCAATGGCTTATAGTATATAGATTCTCTTTCCATTTACTTTAATTTAAAATACGAATTTACTCCATGTATCACTTCACATTTTTTATTAGGGGACAACATTCAAAAATACCCAAGGGAGCCCAACTTTTGATAGACCCAAAAAGAAGACCAAGCTCGAAAAGATTCAAGTCCCAAAACCCAAAACGCGACGCAGCTTTATTCAGAAAAAACATAAAACAAGACGCTGTTTCCCTTCCGCACGTGGCACCTGAAAAACAATATAAACCATCAGCGCGTGACGAACACTCGACTATGAAAATGCTACAATAACAGCGATCTACCGTAACCACCAATTAAACTAGGCCACGTATAAAAACTTTACCGTCGTCTCCCTAAACTTTCTTCCCCCTTTCCATAAACCCTCTCTTTAGGGTTTCATCTTCAAGCTCTCACTCACACCATCGATTTTACTCTCACTGTTCAACTATTCAAGTTACTGATTCGAATTCAGCTTTAAGCTGCTCCTTGTTCAAGCTCTGCTATGCGTTGACGTAGCAGAACAGAAAAATGGTTCGTCTCTCATCGTGCTTCTTCGTCTTGGTTCTGGTTCTGCTTTCAATTCGAGAAACGTCGTCGCAGTTAGGTTCTGGTCCGCACATTACCGATGTCAATATACTGTTGCCTCCGAGGATGAAGAACCCAGTAGAGTATCGGCTTCAAGGAAGTGATGGCTGTTTCAAATGGTACGTCTTTAGCACGAGCTTAGATACTATTTGTGAAACTCTAGTCAGCCCGAGCTTAGTTAAGGAATCTCATCTTGTTCAAGTCAACGACCTGTGTATCCAGTTTTTGAGTAACTATGTAGTTCACTTTGTGTTTGGTCTCTGATTTGCAGGTCATGGGATCATCATGATATTCTCTCGGTTTCGCCTGAGTTTAATTCGAGCAGTCATTGCTCCACCAGCGCCCGTCTAAGATCGATTTCACCTTATAGCGGTAGGAAAGAGACTGCAGTTTATGCCACTGATATACAGACAGGGATGGTGATTCGCTGCAAGGTGTTTATTGACAACTTCTCACGGATTCAGATTTTTCATAACTCTATCAAGCTTGATCTTGATGGACTTTCCATGCTTAGAGTCCGCGCCTTCGATAATGAAGGTAATTGCTTTCTCTGTCCTTTGATAACCTGTTTTGTGTTGTATTTTTGAATTTTCTGAAATAATTTTGACGCAGAAAACGAGTTCTCCTCACTGGTGGGTCTACAATTCATGTGGAAGCTAATGCCTGAAAGTGGTGGAACAACGCATCATCTTGCTCATGTGCCTTTGAAAGAATCTCCATTGACTGATTGTGGGGGACTGTGTGGCTACTTGGATATCCAGAAAAACCTTGAAGATAGTGTATGTACATCTATAAAGTCTGAATTACTACTGAATGTTAAAGTTTAATGGATGAGTGATCTATTCAAGCATGGTAATTGCAGGGGGTATTTGCAGATTTGTTTGTGGTGAAGGGAACCAAAATCGGACATGAAAAGGTTTCAGTTCATCTGTTGGAGGCACCGCTTACCCATATAGCCGATGAAATAGTACTAACGGTAGCAGAGGCCATGTCACTTGAACCTCGTTCACCAGTCTATGTCCTGATGGGAGCTTCTTTTGGTTACACTTTAAAGGTCATGCGTGGGAATGTTCCTCAAGGTTTGTCTGCATGGATTATTTAACTTACCCTAATCTTTCTCATAGTTAACTATATGGATTATTTTCTTTAGAATGTCTCAGTTGTGTTGGTTCATAGTTTATATATATTACTTGTCATTGTTACTAGAGTGGCACGCTATGTCTGGTAACTCTGGTTCTTATCGGTTTACTTTTATTCTATTTGCAGCCGTGCATCTACCATCATCACATCATAGATGGTCTGCGTTGAACTCCTCGGTTGTTCAAGTAGATTCTTTGATAGGTCTGACTAAAGCATTAAGCTTGGGGGTAACAACAGTTGTTGTTGAAGATACCCGGGTTGCTGGCCACATTCAAGGATCATCTATTAATGTTGTGACTCCAGATGCTTTTATCTTGTACATATCACCTTGGTCGACGTCAGGGGATCCTACTACAGAATTGAAATCTTTTCCGTCATCTATGCATTGGTATGTGGTCTCTGGTCGTCAATATCTAATTCAGATGAAGATTTTCTCTGGAAGACCTGATGCACATGAAATCTATATAACTGAGGTATTTCCCTTTTTCCCTTACCCTTCTTTAGATTGGCAGGAAAAGCATCGCATGCTCAATGTTTTTCTTGCCTTTACATTTTCTTAACTATAGGATCTGGTCGTAGTTTCTTTATCTCTAGATTGTCATTGTTCCATATACTTGTAAGAGTAACCCCAGTTTCTCTGCTGGTTTTTTTGCTCTTTTACTGATTCTGATGCGGTCATATAAGTCGTTTATGCTGAACATGTGGCTTTACCGTATTCAAATCTTTAAAAGAATATTGAAAAGCCTGATAACATGACTTTTGTGAATGTTTTCTCACTGTTCATCTATTTTCTTTAGTTTCTCTTTCCTTTGCCCAGCCATGTTCGAATGATCTATTGTGGATAATATTCTTCATGATTTTTCGTATGTTCAACATAATAAGTTCATTTGTCTTCTTCGCAGACGGATGATATCAAACTGTATGGAGAAGAGACAGATTACTGGAAAATCGTCTCAGTGCCAGATGATCTTTCTTCTGAATATGGTTGGCGAAATTCTAGAATTTTGAAAGCAGTCTCACCAGGATTAGGAGAGCTGACAGCTACATTGACTTACTTCAATGGGCATCAGAATTCAAAAGAGGCGAGAGAACTATATTTCCTCTCTTTACATACCTTTTTGTCTCTTTCCATTACCTCAACAACTTCTACTCTGACAGGTTCTCAAGGTTGTCCAAGACATTATGGTTTGTGAAAAGGTGCAGTTCACATTGAACAGTGAAGATGACACACCTAAGATTCTACTCCCTTGGACCCCTGCTGTATATCAAGAGATGGAGCTACTTGTGACAGGAGGTCAGTTCCCAAGCTATGGTTCTCGTGACTGGTTCTTTTCCAGTTTGAAAACTCATGCTGACTTGATGTTCTCTTCAATTTAGGCTGTGCGAAAGCATCGAGTGACTACAAATGGTTTACTTCAGATATGAGCATTTTGTCTGTGTCAGCTTATGGAATTATCCAGGCAAAGAGGCCTGGAATAGCCACTGTAAAGGTGGTGTCGACTTTCGATTCACAAAATTTCGATGAGGTACATTGGCTGATTCCACAAATAGAGAAAATACATTTATTTTAAATTCCAAGAGAGATGGATCCAAATGGTCAAACCTTTTTGTGACTTATCATGCTATGGTTCTACTCTTTATTATGGTGATTCAACTGATTAGATTATCTTCATAGGTTATTGTTGAAGTTTCCATTCCATCATCTATGGTTATGTTGCAATACTTTCCAGTGGAGACAGTGGTTGGATCACACCTGCAAGCAGCTGTCACAATGAAGGCTTTAAATGGTTATGACCGAACTTGTCTTTTGTTACTTCCGGTGTTTATTAGTCATCTCTTTTTATGTTTTGCCTTGGTTTCTTTTATATTTTGTTAATTTGGAGATCTCACATATCAGGTGCCTCGTTCTCTAAATGTGATGCTTTCAATTCATTGATAAAGTGGAAGACAGGGAGTGACTCTTTTGTTATAGTTAATGCAACATCCGAGATGATGATGTTGGAAGAAGTAAGAAGCACGGAGTCTAGTCCTCCTTGTTCTCGGGCTTATATATTTACTTCATCTCCTGGCCGCACAGTGCTACAAGCAACTCTGGCGAAAGAGTTCCATTATTTTGATAAGTCATTAAGTGAATCAATTGATCTGAAAGCAACTTCAAGTATCGGGGCCTATCTGCCACTTACTATCAGACAAGATAGTGATGGGAATCATCATGGTGGATATTGGTTTGATAAGACACAAGAAGAAACTAATATTGGGATCAGTTACATCTATCTTGTACCTGGGACATATGTTGATGTTATGCTTCTGGGGGGACCTGAAAGGTGGGATGACAACGTTGAGTTCACCGAGACTGTGACTAAAGTGAATGAAGATAAGGAGGATCTTACAAATGGAGATAGCATCCATCACAACTTTGACCGCCATGTTAACATGTTTAGAGTTTCGTGCCAGACACTTGGTTCTTATGTAAGTTTCAAGCGTCCTATGCAATTATTTATGTTCCTACTTTTTGTAGCTACTGTGAAAGATGACATTTTAACCTCTTCTCCGATTGTATTCATCCAGAAATTGGTCTTCCAGCGAGGAAATCTGGTGGGGGTGGACCATCCTTTACCTGCAGTAGCAGAAGCTTTCTTATTTGTTCAATGCAACCTACCATCCTCTGTTGTGCTCATTGTTGATGAACCTGGTATGTTCAATATCTCCCACAGTTTTGGATCTTTCAGAATTTCTCATCTTAAGTTAACAAACTTGATGCTATACATCTTATTTTGTAGTTAACAAGCTTGATGTGATTAGAGCTGCTAGTCTAGCTGACAGGGCACCAGGACGACTTCGTTTAACTCCTGTGACTGTAGCAAATGGGCAAATAATTCGAATGGCTGCTGTTGGTATAAGCGACTCGGGAGAAGCTTTTTCAAACTCCTCAACTCTTTCTCTCAGGTGGGAACTGAGTAGTTGCGACAATTTGGCATCTTGGGACGATGATTATAATTCAAAAATGACAAAGTCTAGCTGGGAGAGATTTCTAGCTCTTCGTAATGAATCTGGATTGGTAAAGACATACACCAATTCCTTGTCATTATTTCATTCTTCAGATGTCAAGTCATTTTTCTTTAACGTAAATTGTTTTGACAGTGCACTGTCCGGGCTACAGTTTCTGGTATTGATCATTCTGGAAAACCCCAATACTCATCTCTGCTTCCAGAAGTGTCTGAAAGTACTCTCACAGATGCTGTACGCTTACAGGTATGAAATTTCTAAGACTCACTACAATAGTTTTGTCCATGGCTTAGAAAGCTCAATTAGTTTTCGTTATCTGGTAATCCTTGATACAATTCAGTTGTTTACCATTTCTCTCATTTCAGTTGGTTTCGACACTAAGAGTCTCGCCAGAGTTCAACCTGGTTTTTCTCAATCCTAGTGCCAAGGTAACTCCCATTCTTTAACTAGTGCTCCTTTTAAATCATGAATGGATTGCATTGAGTATTTGCATTTTCCAATATCTTTAGGTCTCTGGTTCTACTTGGTTTGAGAGCACTAGAACTAGATTTGTAATGTTTCAGAAGTTTTTTATTCTAGGTTAATTTGTCAATGACTGGAGGAAGCTGTTTGTGGGAAGCAGTTGTAAATGATTCTCGTGTAGCAGAAGTGATTAGACCACCATCTGGCCTGCAATGCTCGCAAATGACCCTGTCCCCAAAAGGGTTGGGGACTACACTTGTGACAGTATATGATATTGGGGTCTCTCCTCCGCTTTCAGCTCTTGCGGTTGTAAGTTGTTGTTTTTTTTACTCTGAACTTATCACCATACACTTGTGTAAATTGATTAGTTTTCTATCACGTTGAACATGACCATGACCATGAGTTTCATGAATCACGAGTCGCTCATTCTAATTTTTATTACAGATTAAAGTTGCAGACATAGAGTGGATAAAAATTGCATCTGGGGACGAGATAAGTATAATGGTATTTCCCCTTTATTATAAATTATTTTTGGTTAAGCATTGCTTTCTGTTATCTTTGGTATGATATTCTCATCCTTAATTTAAATGTGGCAGGAGGGAAGTACACACTCCTTTGATCTACTGACTGGCATTGACGATGGGACAACCTTTGATTCTTCCCAGGTTTAAGACGAAACTTTATAGATATTGTTATTTATACGTTCTTATTGTTGCTATGTTACGGTAATATTCTGTAAGCATTGACTATCTAGCTTCACCTATCTAACACACCTGCATTTTGGATATAAATAAAGAGGATCAACAGAACAAAATGATCTTCTGTACTCAATGTATCCGTATTACTTTTTCTCCTCTTAGCTGTTCATACAAGTGGTTGACTCGCTGAAATGTTGATAAGTGCAGTACCCGCTAATGGATATTATGGTGCATATTGAGGATGATCTCGCGGAGCATGTTTCTGTCGATGATAATCCACTTTCTGTTGGCGAACACGTGGCAACTTCTTCATTCAAAGTAGCTGCTAGACGCCTGGGAGTCACAACACTTTATGTGGGTTTATTTCTTGACCCATTCCTTGCTGTCATAATTATATTCTGGGACTAGATACATCTGAAGCAGTACTTTTTAATAGGTTAGCGCGAGACAACAATCAGGAGATAAAGTGGTGAGCCAAACTATTAAAGTGGAAGTTTATGCCCCACCAAGACTTCACCCACAAGGAATATTTCTTGTTCCTGGTGCTTCTTACGTGGTATGATGGAAATGTTATATATTTCTTGGGTAACTGCAATCTTAATTATGTTTCTCTCTTCATGTTTTGTATTGATCACCTTTTTGAGTTATATAGCTCACTGTTGAAGGAGGCCCAACCATGAATGTTTCTATTGACTACACAACTGTGGATAACCAAGTTGCAAAGATCGAGAAATCAGGACGCCTCTATGCAACATCACCTGGCAACACGGTGCGGACAAAATTCTTTGACTATGCATTTCTCAGTATTAATCAAACAAAGTAGAACATGGTTTGGCTATTAAATTATTCAACTCTACCCATAAGATACGTCACCTTGACCTGGATTCTCTTATGACCAGACAATCTATGCAACAATATATGGGAGTGAAGGTAATGTAGTTTGTGAAGCAGTTGGAAATGCCGAAGTTGGACTTCCTGCTGCTGCAACGCTGATAGCTCAAAGTGATACTGTGGCTGTTAACCGTGAAATGCCTATATTTCCATCATTTTCTCAGGTGAGAATCGTAAGCCAGAAAGAACTTGCTGCTTAAATTAACTCCTCTGAAGTCTATTCCATACTGGTTTTTTGGTTACATTATCAGGGAGATCTTTTGTCTTTCTATGAGCTCTGCAGAGCATACCGATGGACTATCGAAGATGAGGAGGTTCAATTCTGTGTTTCTTCTTATTCTGGATATTATAATCTATTTTGCGATTCCCACGTGGCCATGTCTGTGATAGAAAGCTATATTTTTCCATGTTAGGTATTAAGTATTCATGTACCGTCTATTGACGTGGAAGAGAATGCTGGTTTTGTCAATGTCGTTCAAGGAAGGTAATCTGCGTGACCTCTCTAGTATATATGCAATAACGGATAAAAGATACAAACCATTGTAAATATTTTCAGTTCGAGTTAGCCCCTTTAGTTAGTACTCTTATAACTTACTATTTACTACACTAGAAAACTTTAATAAGGCATCATCATACTCTGCATCGTTTAACTTTAAAAGGTAGCTTCAGTAAGTGCATTTAGTTTGGACGTTCATATATCTCGGCTTTTAAAAGTAGACTGAGCTAGTGCAATTAGCTTGCACGTTCAAAATTTCTGGAGCAAGGTTATCTACTCAACCTGAGAAAGGGATAACAGTTTGTTATTAATAACTTGACCTTTGTATTCGTATATTTTGTTCAGCTGAAGTCTATGCAAATTAGTAAGATTTGGTAGCACATAAGCCAGACGAGTCATCAAATTTCTAATAAGCACTTTTATCTTCTTCATTTCAGATCAGCTGGAAAAACCAGAGTCACCGTTGCGTTCTCATGTGATTTCGTGTCTCCGGGCTTGTACTCCGAATCTAAAACATACGAAGCATCAGTAGTTTTATCTGTTGTGCCTGATCTCCCTCTTTCTCTCGGGTTTCCTATGACCTGGGTTCTTCCGCCTTTTTATACGTCATCTAGTCTATTGCCGTCATCTCCTGAGACACCGAAGCAGAAGGATGGTCAAAGTCACAGAGGCAATGTAGTCTATTCCGTATTGAAAGACTGTAGTTCTCGGGCTGACGTCGAACGAGATACCATATCAGTTAACGGCAGAAGCATCAAAACTTCAGAAATCAACAATGTTGCATGTATTCAAGCCAAAGACCGCACAAGTGGAAGGATCGAGATTGCTGCTTGTGTGAGGGTTGCAGAGGTATTCTGAACGTGGAAGTTTGTAGCCACTCAATTCACTATTCTTTTAGTTTATTGCATCATTTCTCTCTATTTTGCTACTTTGTTGGTAACATAGAATTCTATCAGGTTGCTCAAATAAGAATAAAGAGTGAAGTGATCCCTTTCCACGTGGTTGATCTTGCTGTTGGTGGTGAACTTGAACTTCCAATAAATTACTATGACACTTTAGGTGACGCTTTGTTACATTTATGTGCATGCTTCATTTTCTTGATGTATTTTTCTTGCAAATAACTTTTGTTGTTTTGGTTTGAAAAGGAATCGGTTTTCTCGAAGCACATGGTGTTACTTCGTACAATGTTGAAACCAATCATCGTGATGTTGTATCTATTAAGACTGTCAATGAGCAAACAAGTATCTACATTAAGGTACGTGTTCATCTTTATAATCAACTTCTGCTGATATATGTGTGTATATTTTGTCTATTCTGATGGTTACTAAATGTAAGCTTCTCTGGTCGACTGCTCCTCTCTAATCTCGTTATTTTTATAATGAAAAGGGAATAAAACATGGTAAAGCTCTTATTCGGGTCTCCACTGGCGGTAATCTCAGGAAAGCCGACTACGTTCTGGTATGGGCTATCAATAATATTGTTGTAACTTTCTGTCCTGTTTTGGTATGCATACATCTGTTATGATATTTGCTACGAGCTTATATTAAACGTGTTTTTTTTTTCTCAGGTTTCAGTCGGGGCACATATCCATCCTCAAAAACCTGTCGTTCACACTGGAAATATGTTGAATTTCAGCGTTACAGGTAAAATGTCCAATCTTAATCTGCATGGCTAATACAATTATAATGCCCGTCCTGCTAAACAGACACTTGCAATGTGATTTAGGGGCTGATCATCAAGTCTCTGGTCAATGGGTTTCATCAAACAGGAGTGTCCTATCCGTCAATGCAGTATCCGGGCAAGCTAAAGCAATCAGCCAAGGGTCAGCTCACGGTAATTTCGGTTTATGTTTTCATGCCTTTTCTGTGATCAGTTGGAATTCTAGACGACACTATCACTATGAGATGTTCTTTATCTTGGTGCGATCCTTTGTTTGCATCTGCGCAGTTACATTTGAAGGTCATGGTTTGAAGCTGCAAACAAAAGTCACAGTCCTACTTGGAAACACCATATATGTTGACTCTCCTAGAGAAACACTAACAAATGTTCACGTCCCTGCAGAAGGATATAGCTTTCCTGTAAAATTCAGGTCAGTAAGCTTTTAATGTTGCATTTTTAAAAACATATAGGCAACAGCGTATTCCCACCAATGATAATATAAACTGCAACAGGGAGAATACGTTTGTGAACGGAAACAGGAACACATTTAACTGCCGAGTAGACCCTCCGTTTATAGGGTATGATGCGTGATTTCGTTCAATGAATATACATGCGTGTTTATATATATATGCATTATATGGTTTTGACTCTTATATATGTTGCATTCTAGATATGCAAAGCCATGGGTGGATCTTGACACTGGAGACACTTGTTGTCTTTTCTTCCCATACTCACCGGAGCATCTGGTTCACTCAATGTCTAGATCAAAAGACACTAAAGCGCATGTGTCCTTCTCCATTAATGCTTCAGTCAAAGAAGGACGACATGTCTCAGGATCTGCATCTGCACTTCTTATTGGAGGGTTTTCTGTAGCATGGCCAAACAAGGTTGTTTAAGTTCTTAAATTATCGTAAACCAAAGCTTTCATTTCAGCAGATATGCGTTATGCGAGTTTGACTTGGTTATATCTTGCAGTTGAATATAAACCCGGATTCAAACAAGACCACAATTTCGATACTGGGGAACACTGGTAAGATTCATGTGTCAATTGTTAGTTCGTTTTGTTTTTTCATACAAGAAATGCAAAGGAGGCTTAAAACTACTCATTGCAGATGTTCAAATTCACTGGCAAAACAAAGCAAGGTTATCGATCAGCTTGTCCAAAGGTGAAGATTATGGTATCGCAGGGCGTGCATTATACGAGGTGATATACCTAATAATAATTTCTGTACGATAAAACATTATCGACAATTTAGTAAGATATCAATATTCATCAACCATTTTCAGGTGAATGTGCTAAAAAGATCAGAGCATTTCACAGATATAATACTCATCACTCTCCCTGCTACTGGTGAGCTTATTGTTCTATTTCATATTGAAGAAAAGGCTTTGTTTCTGTCACTTATCACATTGATGCGGTTATATAAAACTGTTTTTGCAGGCCAAAGTGTAGAAATCGATTTCTCATATGATATGGGTGAATCGTCTGTGAGAAAAGATGAATACCCTCTTTTGTTTAAGATACTGTGGGGCGTTTTAGTGGTGATTATATCGGTGATCATATTGATGAAAGTGATTGATAGACCAATTGGTCCAGCTGGAGCCACTAGAGCTGCGACAAATGGTGTAGCAACAACAGCAGGAGCACCGGGAACACCAGAAAGAAGAAGTGGTGCGGTGATATACCATGAGGAATCTCCAAGAACACCATCACCATTTATGGAGTATGTGAAAAGGACTGTGGATGAGACTCCTTACTATAGGAGAGAAGGAAGGAGGAGGTTTAATCCTCAAAACACTATGTAGAATTTGTTTTGTTATGATTAGTAAACTCTGTTTTTGTTTGTAAACCACCAAACCTTGAGAAATGTTTATATCATTTGTGCATTGTTATTTTTTGTCACTTCTGTTTGAACTGGATTTGTTATTTTCTAAACCAGTTATTTGGGTTTTTGTTTGATAAGTTTTTACCTTTTAGATGATTTTATTTTTAGATATTAATAAAAAACTATGATATTATCAGCTTGCTGAATTCATGAAAAAAGTTTGATTGAGGTTCACATAAGTCAGTATGTGTACTGAAGTCTTTGAATTTTGACAGTACATATGCATTGATAATGTGCATTTTATACAATTCTAATATGCGTGCTCGAAATATACCGTGTATGGTTTTATACAGCATGAATGACCAATTTGACATGTCTTTAGTTGTATGAATTTTTAGCTAAAAATGGCCCAACTTGGTATATTCCTAACTTTTTGATTAGTGTTACGACACATGCCATCGAGTTCAGAACAAAAGATGGTACAGCAAATTGACCTATTAGAAATTCAAAGCTTTCGTATAACTTTATGTAAAGTGAATCGAGTCATTTTGCCTATTGTGCGGCGATTCTTATTTCATATAAGAACAATA
>CAJHQQ010002117.1:0-72300 GCA_905132885.1 Moricandia moricandioides
TTTAAAAGGTCTTTATAGTTTTAGAAAAAATGAAAATTTATTTAAACATTGACATAGACGACTTCCACGGAAAGTCGTCCAGAAAAACTTCCAAAGGAAGTCATCCAGAAGACTTCCAAAGGAAGTCGTCCAGAAGACTTACACGAAAGTCGTCAAAAAATGTCATTTTTCCAATTGAAAAATTTACAAAGGAAAGACTTCCAGAGAGGTTCTACTCTACAACATACTTCTTTATGGAAGTCTTCCTTTGTAAATATTGCCTTACTTTTGTTTTCAAAAAATTCTCAAAAATCCCGGAGAAAACCTCTCATTAAGTCGTCTAGGATAAACATGTTAGTTTTGCAATTGACCAAATTGTGTTAGAAATTTGAATTTTTCCAGACGACTTATTTGTAAGTCGTCTAGATGAAAACAAAAATTAAATATTTAATATTAACTAGACAACTTATATATAAGTCGTCTCAGGTTACTTTTGCAATTAGAAAATAAAACTTAAATATTTAATTTTAACTAGACGACCTACATGTAAGTCGTCCGTCAGAAGACTTACATGGAAGTCTTTTGTGATATCCAAGGTTTGATCAGAATATCTGAAACAATCTCTGGGAAGACTTCCAAATAGGTCGTCTACTGGAAGACATACATGTAGGTCGTCTAATTAAAATTAAATATTTAAGTTTTATTTTGCAAATGCAAAAGTAACCTGAGACGACTTACATATATGTCATCTAGTAAATATTAAATATTTAATTTTTGTTTTACATATCTGGAAAAATTGATTTCATACCTTAATTAGTGAGATAACTTCTTTAGCATACAGAACTCTTCTCGAAGCACACATAAGCTCAAAAGAAGGCACGACGCACAAAGAACCGTAAGCTTGAATTAAAATCTTGAATTTTTAAGATGAATATAAAAAGAAAGTGAAAAAGATTTAGTTTTTGAGCATAAGAAATGAGATAAGAGGATTGAAAACCAATTTTTATGTGCATTAAGAGTTTCAAATTGGTTGTTCATGGTGGTTGGTGTATTGATAGCAATAGCATTATTGTATATACTTGATGAAGATGAGGATGATAGAGTAAAATACTCATTTCAAAAAAAAGTAATGGCATCTTCGTGAATAATCAGAACTTTTGGGGTGAATATGGCAAATGAAAATTTCAAAAAATCATGGATTATTTTTGTGTTTGACTTTAGTTTGAGTAATTTTTGCAAAAAAAAAACCCAATATTTTACCAATTTTACAGTTCTCTTTAATAGTTACAAATTTTCCTAGAATTTTTAGACCATTAATATGTATATATATACCCAAAATCATTTTTAAAATTTAATATTGTGATTTAATAAATATAATATATATATATATATTGTTATATAATATCAATTCAAATATTTTAATAATAAATATTTTATAACTTTTAATATTTATTATTAAACTGTTGTTGCATTTGATATCAAACCAGTCATAAGTATCTTGCAAACATAATAATTTTTAACCACTCATTACAAGAAAACACGGACTTAATAACGAAATTTACGAGTAAATTAGTTCATCGTAAGTGTATTAGTGCATTACAATGACATTACGATGAATCATATACTTTTCGTAATGCTCTTGTAACGTTACGAGGAAAATATTTCGTCGTAATATTACAAGGACTTTACAACGAAATATATGTTTGGTGAAAACATGTTTATAGTGTGATTTACAGAAGTAGATTCGTTGTAAAATCATTGTGAGCAACCTGTAAAAGCCTAGTAAATGGTTTTCTTGTAAATTCGTTGTTATATTTTCACCTACCAGATTCAAGAATTTCCTATATATATATTCATTCTCATCATAACATATCACACAAATGAAAAAAAGAAGAAAAAAAATGTCGGATGGTAGAAATATTTTCGAGTTACGGAGTTGGATGTATACGCACAAGGATGATGACGGTAGAGTGACCGATGTATTTCTCAGGGGGATATAGACATTCATGTACCAGGCATGCAATACGCCGATCACGCAAGAAAGTGGTAAGATGTTCTGTTCTTATCGAAAGTGCAAGAATTCAAAATTTGTCCATAGTGAAACTGTATGGAAACGTTTATTAAACAGAGGCTTTACACCACATTACTATATTTGGTTTCAACATGGAGAGGGTTATGGTGGAAATGAAGCTAGTAGTAGTAATAGTAACTTTTAGGATGCTGGTTTTCAGGATGTTGGTAATAGGCAAGAAACATATCATTTGCAGAATGAATATATTTACCATCAGGAGGAACATATGGTAGTTCGTGATAGGGTTCATGACATTATTACTGATGCATTTTTACCTGAAACCACTACAATAATAACTGTTGAAAATGAAATTGTTGAAGAAACAAACTTAGATGCAAAAAGGTTTTATGAAATGTTAGTTGCTGCAAATCAACCAATCTGCCTTGGTTGTAGAGAAGGTATCTCTAAATTGTTTCTAGCATCTAAGATGATGAATATTAAAACATATCATAATTTACCTGAGAATTGCATGGATGCATGGACTAAATTGTTTAAAGAGTATTTGTCAGAAGACAACGTGTCTGCTGAATCTTATTATGAGATTCAGAAATTGGTTTCTAGTCTTGGGTTGCCTTCAGCGATGATAGATGTTTGCATCGACGACTGCATGATCTACTGGAGGGATGATGAGAAGTTAGAAGAGTGTCATTTCTGCAAGAAGCCACGATTCAAACCGCAAGGACATGGGATGAATAGGGTTCCGTACCAAAGGATGTGGTACCTACCAATTACAGATAGGTTGAAAGATTATATCAATTTGCGAGGATTGCTTGAGAGATGAGATGGCATGTTGAACATCTCCAGAGGAATGGCGAGATCGCTCATCCATCAGATGCAAGAGCGTGAAAACATTTCAACACGGTACACCCATATTTCGCTAGAAATATTAATGTCTATCTTGAGGAATGGTGTGTTTAGTGTCGGAATTTCCTTGGTAAAGAGCCAAGGGCATGTCCGAATGGAACCAACCACGAACCATGGTTCATGGCTGATTGGACGAATGGTCCAATGGGTCATGAATCAGTTTGCCTTTGGTTTTGGCAAGGGGAATTACCTAGGTTTATTGGGCTTGAATCGTCTATTGGGATAAATCCTTGATTCGTTCCAAATAGATTGGATCAAGTCCCAATGAATCGGTTACAAAAATGGTCTGACCGACTGCGCAATGGATCGGTTGGACTGTGCGGTTTGTGTAAAGGCCAAAACGGTTACGTTGCACATGAAATGGTGAACCTAGGCCCTTGCCCGGTTCAGGTAAGAATTACAATGCCATTTTCCGAAATTAAGTTGGATCCCCGGATGGTTCGAATCGTACCTAAGTTAGGGCGGTTGAGTTAAACAGTTGGAACAACCCAAAGGGCACGAGTTGCCAAGAGTCATGAGTTACCAAAGGTTGTGAGTAACCAAAGCATGCAAATAACCAAAAGGTAGGAGATTCCAAGGGTTGCAAGTATCAAAGGGTGTCATCGACCAAAGAGTGCGTGATCCAAAGGTACGAACGTGTCGTGATCCAAAAGGTACGAATGTGTCATGATCCAAGAGGTACGAACGTATCATGATCCAAGAGGTATGAACGTATCGTTATCCAAGAGGTACGAAACGTCTCGTGATCCAAAGAGGTACGAACGTGTTGTGATCCAAGAGGTATGAACGTATCATGATCCAAGGGATGCGAACGGTTTCGGGACAAAAAGTCTGCGAACGGTTTGGGACGAAAGTCCTGCAAACAGTTTGAACGCGAATGGTTCGGGAATGACAAGGGTGCCAAATGGTTTTGGTCCGAAAGGGTACGAATGGTTCGGGAACCGAGGAAGTACAATGGATCGTAACCGAAAAGGTGTGATTGTTCAAGGATGGCCGTGTATGATATGATTATGGTTTAGATGGACGACTGATCCATAGATTATGGATCAACGTTCCGGATCTAACCTGATTACTGAATACATCGGTTAAGTGTGAACAAGTTAGAATCAGTTGTCTTGGATATAGTCCATGACCGGCCAAGCAATATGAAGGCCCATCAGTTCTAAAGTCATGTGAGGATGGTTGGTTGACTTAGGATCTAATGGGCATTGTCAAGTCCATAGGATGGACAAAAGGTTATTGGAAGGTGCATGTGCCGAAGTAAGGTCAACATGTATATCCTTAATCCAGTGAAGACTTCTCAAGGGTCACTGAGTTAGTGGGGATGGTTGGTTGAATGGCTAAGTACCCAAAGGGAGTTTTTCTATGCAGGAACAAAGATAAGGACCTTAAGTAAGATCCATTGAGTGATCGTGGTCCAGTAGACAAGTATGTGTAGTTCGGATCTATGGAGGACCGATGAGCTACTAATCTCCATTAATGTGGCAAAGGTATGATTTATCAAATAGTTGGATAAATTAGTATCTGGTTAGGATGCTGGTAAAATGATTTAGGGGAATGAACCTCGGATCAGTATGACTTGAACCGTTTCAAGGATTTCTATAAGCTGAATGGGCAGTAAGGGAATTGAACAAGGCATACACAATTGGACCGGACAAGTTATAGACTGGATATAGATCAATGGTTAATAGATAATAATCCGCTGCCTATAAGTTGAAAGGATCTTAAGATAGGAATCGACTAAGGTAGTCGTAAGCTAAGGCCCAAGATAGCCCTTGCCTTTAGGAAAAATAATAGATAAGGACAAAAAATTTAGAGGTTCGGTCAGTGTACGGACCTAGCGACGTAAGGCTTCGACCGCGGCCTAGTCAGCCGGGTTTGAGTCTTACATGGAATACGATACTTTGATATGTGTATACTTAAAGTTCACAAACAGGGGCCTTCCCAAGGGAGACAGAGTGCAAAATTAAGAAATCCTTCATGTCCAGTAACAAAATCTAATTTATATTAATTATCACATTTGTTTTTAAATTTACTGTTTTATAATATCACACTTTTTAAACATTATATAAATTGTTACAATAATAACTATGTAACAGGGGAAGCAAAGTGTGTATTATTATATGGGACAATATAGTAGATATGTACTAAAAACAAATGAAAAATAAAGAAGCAAATGGTGTAACTCTTATAATAACAACTGTTAATACCAAAAATTTCAGGTTTCCTAATAAAAAAATCAAACTTAATATTGATGGAGAATTAAGTTTTAACAATAAAATATAAATTACTGTAAACTTGAACAATATGATATCTTTCATTAAACATGATGTCAACATCAAAAATATATCTAGATGATCCCTTGGTACTATTCAATCTTTCAAGATAAAGTAACCATTAAATATAAAATATTAATAGAATTAGAATATACGAACTACATAAAATAAATTAATTTGCGGTCTAGACAAAACACCTCAAATATAAGTGAAGAGCAAATTTTTTTTTTAACGAAGACAAATGATAACATTTTTAAAATAACAAAAATATTAAGTTTCATTGCCGAAGATTTTTTGAGGTAGCTAAATTATTAATTATTTTTTAAATAGTTCTAAATATTCATAAATATATAAAAATTTAAAAATCTTACGCACGACAATTAATGACAAGAGAAAGAATTTACCATCGACGGAAAAATTATTTAAATTAGTTCAAGAAATGGATGACATTACATATCTTGTAATTTTGTGCTACAATACTTCAGAAAATAAGTGGGAAACTTATTTGCAAAAAAAAAAAAGATAGCAGAAAACTAGATATTGTTGGTATATTATACGATAATTGAAAACATTGAAAGTATTTTAACTTAGATAACTAACTTATTAATAATAGCAAACATATTAAAATAATTATAAGTTTGAATTTATTGTTGAAGATGAATCAGATACAACATTATCAATAAAGACATGACCAGAATTATGGGTAAATCAGCAACTAACTTGATTAAATTTCACGTAAGCGTATTACTTATAATTATTATTAAACTATAGGGTATAAATAAAACTAAATTACTAAATGCAGGAACCATTATACAATGATTCAAGTGATAACACAATTATTTCTTTCTTGTCAAAAAACTTATTGGCATAGTTTTCAAATTCAATGTTAAAATCACATCTTTTGATTGTAAATCAAGTTCAGCTGGATTAACAGTTACAAGAGTCACATGCAATCCAATTAATATTGAAAAGGTACAATAGATTTCAAATAGTTTAAGCATTGAAATAATAGTTTTTACTCAATTTTTGGTATCTATTTGTAAAAGCTGAAATAATTAAAATTTATAAAGGAGGTTTAAGAAATTAAATTTAAATTTAACAGCCTATTATAAAAAAAAATGTTTTGACGAGGCTGGAAGGATATAAGTACTAAATTCTTCTAACGGAAATCAAATGAAAAAAAAAAGAGATTAGCAAATACAACCAAAAGATTTAAAACAAAGAGAAGATGACAACCTACATGCATCGAAAGAAGCAACTCAAGAAATAAAAAGACCACAATAAAAAAAGAAGAAAATAATTGAAAATGCTACCCAAGAACTATTTATTTTTCAGTTTTGATACACATTATATATTTACTACTCATTTGTTATATAAGTATTCTATTAAAAAATTATTACTATTTCATACAAAATAATTAGTTTTTAACAATTTATTTCGGAATGATGGAACAATTGATAGAAATTAAACAAAGTAAATGTCCATTCTTCCCGTGCGTTTACGCACAAGGTTGCTTCCTAGTCTAAATAATACTACAGATAATCATTTTGACAAATTATCCTTTGTCGTTTCCGATGCACAATATTGAATCGTCTAGATTTCATTATCAGGTTGGATTCCGCTAACAAATTCTGTAAACAAAAACCGTAGATGCTTGCTATCCAAATGGTCTGTTGTCAACCTTCTTTTGGTTATCTCTCTCATTCTCCCTCCAAAAATCTGATGTTGATTTTTAAAGGGAAGTTGACTCAAATGTCATACATTTTAGTGTTTATTACTAGAGTGTTACAAATTTTTTTTTTATTACTGACTTTTTTTAAATGTCCAGCGTGCCCTTGTACTATGTTATAACAAAAAACGTAATTACAAGAATGCCATTACTTTTTCACGCCACATCAGACGCCACATCGGAAATCGCTAGCGATTTTTTTCTGAAATCAGCCGTTAAGCGCTAAGGCGGTATTGACGGCTGGGTTATGTTACATAGTGGCTGATTTAAACCTCGCGGCTGACTTATGAGAAATTGGTTGACTTGCAAACATAAATCAGCCGTACGTGACGACTGATTTAAAGAAATCTGGCTGATTTATGAGATTATGACTGACTTACGAACACAAGTTACGGCTGATTTATACATGGGTAGGCTGATTTGTCGAACATCTGGCTGAGTTTTTGATAAGACAAGGCTGAGTTATGGTTCTCGGCAGACTGAGTTATGGGAGTTTGTTACGGCTGATTTACGTTAATCAATCATTAAAAGCTGGATTAAACTTTAAACTCAGCCCTGTTATGGCTGACTTATTAGCGAAAGATTAATTACTAGAATATCATTCACTTCACGACTGGGTTATTTGACGAAGCGGTGACTTAAAAGTTTTCAGCGAAAATTACGGCTGGTTTATTTGCAAAAGATTAATTACTTAGAATAGTACGACGTTACGACTGGCTTATATTGTATTTGATGGTTGATTTATGTAAGATTAGTATTGTGTTCGTTTGGTGGTTGACTTAACGATTTTCCCATGTCATCAAATTTCGATTTTCCATGTCAATCAGTTCTGATTTTCCACGTCATAAATAGTGGCTGAGTTTAACGAACAAACGCCGTTTCTTCTTCTTCTTCTTCCTTCTTCTTCTTTCTTCTTCTTCTTCTTCTTCTTCTTCTTCTTCTTCTTCTTCTTCTTCTTCTTCTTCTTCTTCTTCTTTCTTCTTCTTCTTCTTCTTTCTTCTTCTTCTTCTTCTCTTCTTCTTGTCTTCTTCTTCTCTTCTTCTTCTTCTTCTTTCTTCTTCTTCTTCCTTCTTCTCTTTCTTCTTCTTCTTCTTTTCTTTCTTCTTCTCTTCTTCTTCTTCTTCTTCTTCTTCTTCTTCTTCTTCTTCTTCTTCTTCTTCTTCTTCTTCTTTCTTCTTCTTCTTCTTCTTCTTCTTCTTCTTCTTCTTCTTTCTTCTTCTTCTTCTTCTTCTTCTTCTTCTTCTTCTTCTTCTTCTTCTTCTTCTTCTTCTTCTTTTATTGTTATTATTTTCTTCATTGTTATTTGATTCTTTACAACATCTTATGGATCCTGTAGTTGTTGTTTCTGGTAATTGGGTAAAGAAAAACATATATGTATTTGAGCCCAACAATAAAGGGTGTAGAGTTCTTGCATATAGATGAAAAACAACACTCGACGAACTTGCGAAATCTGTTGTTGACGATTACGGATTAAAGGAGTCGACTCATCAGATTCAAACTGAGCTACAGTTTATCGATAAAGCTTTGAAAACAATGGCGCACAATACTTCACCAGTTTTACGTCTCCAATACTCGACAGTTGAATCTTCTGTAAGCTCTAAGAAAAGTGTAACAGCTACGTCTGTGTGTGGAGAATTACGAAAAAAATCGAGAAGGAAAAGGCTATTCAGTTATGTGTCGAAAGAAGAAGAAGAAGAAGAAGAAGAGAGAAGAAGAAGAAGAAGAAGAAGAGAAGAAGAAGAAGAAGAAGAGAAGAAGAAGAGAAGAAGAAGAAGAAGAAAGGGTAAAGAAGAAGAAAGAGAAGAAGAATATGATGATGATGATGGATGATGATGAATTTGATAGCGCGATTTGATTGTTTGATGATCGGGATGGTGCGGTTCATGCTGAAGATGATAACTTCAGTCGATACTTTGAGTCTCCAGCCACGGAAGATGAAGATGAAGACCACACGCTGCCTTTCTAAGAAGACTATCTCATAGCATTGTCACGATGAGCGGAGCTCAAGGAAATCTGGAGGGTCCTAAGGTTGCAGATGTTTTCACTAAACCGTGTTGGTAGGGCAACCGATACGAGAGTATAAGCCGATTTGAAGAGACGACTGAAACTTCTTACGGTGAAGGACCGATTTGATTTTTGATGTAGAAGTAATCTAATTTGAATACACTCAATGTTACGTGTTGGGTTGCTGGATGTCTCTGGAGAGTTCGTGCTTCTAGACAAGGGGAATCCCCAGCATCTTTATGTTCGTATTTATGATTCGGAATCTTCTTGAGGGAAACCGAGCTTTATGATGTAGTGTTTCAGATACTGGAGAGTATGGGATTGCATCTCTCCTTACAATGGAAGCACATCCTCTATACGTGGAAGCTTCATGTCACTTTCTCTCATCGTTAGAGGTCTTCCGCCTTAGCGATGGACCACCAGGGTTCAGGTATGGGCGGATTCAATTCAAGGTCAGAGGGAAGTTGTACGAGCTGAGTTACAAGAATTTGGCGACATTATGGGCTTCAAGGATGATAAACGTAGCGATCTCCCTAGGAACTACAACATATCCGACAAGGTATGGCCTCTAATTGCAGGATTTGCTCATGATCCTCAAAGGAACAAGAACACCAGTATCAGAAACCTTGTGATTAGATACGTTCATTGCATCTTGGACAACATGCTCTTTGCTCGTCGAGAATCTGGGAATGTTTTGGACGATGAATTGACAATGATTTCCATGGCGCTTGTACCATTGTTTGGGAAGGATGCGCTGTATAGAGATGAGGATGATTTTTTCTCAGGTTTTGGGAGAGTGGGCTTCTTCGTGAGGAGGCTAAGGTACTACCGGGACTGGGGCCTGGACTAACCATGATAGCACGCCTCAGCTGAGCATCGGCGGCTTCATTACACCACTACTGAAAGCTTCTGGAGTCCTCTTGATGGTGAAAGTCCTCAAGCACCTTTGTACATGGATGGTCCTTACATGAAGCGGACCAAATATCTCTCGGGAATGTTTCAAGGCAAGCACGTCTACTCATTCTACATTGAATTTGATCATACATAGCTTCTCCTACCAAACCCGATTGTCTGCATAGTTCTCAGAAAGTATAGCATCTCATTCGAAGTCTCACAAGATCCAGCTCTGTCAACACGGTCCACTTGACAATGTGCCAAATCGCAGGAAAAATACTGTGAGACGCTCGACGGCTGGTTCATCTTCTTCTATTGCTGCTACCCCAGCACCTATTCAAGAATCTAGTTCACAAGCCGACCCTGAGATCCAAGAGGAAGAGGGAGCACTCTATGGACCCCCCCCCCCCCCCCCCCCCGGTACTACTTCACACCACATACTGGAGCCCTCCCAAAGGGTCCTTTGCGAGATGCCCATTAATACATTGGGAAACTTAAGGGGTAGAACAAGATCCAGGACAGGACCATCCACAAGTTGTCAGCGAAGTACAAAGAACCGAAGAAGACAATAAAGAGGAACACTGCAAACTCCGCCAAGTTCATGAAGAAAGTCACGGATGTTCTGGTTAGAGCATGAATAGGAGGTTGTAAAGCGGAGGACTTCATTATGGCTGAGACTTCTTCTCCAAGCCTTCGTCGACAACCTCGTCATGGGAAAGGGAGTACTAGCACAGATTTTGCTCAGCTTTAAGAGGCGAAACCCTTCTCCTGCTCATGGAGATTCAGGAAATGAGTCCCCTTCTCTAGACACTTCTGATGAAGAAGAAGGTTTTGAGGCAGGAAATGAGCGTTACATGGCGGCAAGCAATGAAGATGAAGGCGACGAGGGAGGAAGTGGCAACGAGACAAACGAGGAGGACACCTCCTCAGACTCAACATGAGGTATCTCCATACCTTTACTACTGTACATATCCATTTTCTCATCATGCATTTCTGTGTTTCGGTATCTCTCTTTCTCTTGATTACACAAAGACTGTGTTGTTCAAGTTTGGGGGAGGTACCATGTCTAATCATTTTATTTTCTTGTTTGCATAAGCATTTGAGTCTCGCATAATACATATAAAAAATGTAAATTTCGAAAACAACAAAAAGAACCATGTAGTTGCATCATTTGCATCTTTAGGGTCGAGTCTAGCGCATATAGGTTGCATTCATATCGCATAGGGGACAACGATTAGACTAACCTTGCAAAGAACTCATGCGAAGAACTTAAATTCATACCCTTTGTAGTCGTGGCAAGTAGCTAGAGCATCCTTTGAAAGACTTGTAAACTTCGAGCCTTGAAAACTCCTTTTGAAACTTGTTTGACTAATGAAGCTTGCTTGTCCTTGAAATCAACTCCAATTTTACTTGAGTTAATGAACCTAATCTATCTTGCTTATGGGCTTTTCTTGTGCTTGATCATGGTTCCCTCACACACATTTGAGTTAGTCTTATTCCTTTATACCAATCTTTGGCAACTCAACTGGCCATCTCTCTTCAGATGGTTCTCCATACCCTTAACCCTAAATTCCTTTTTAGATTTACTAATTTGTTGAGTGAGATCTCTTCTGAAAGTTTGTTATGTGCATAATGTTGAGAGTATTGGGAACGACAATGGTTGGTCCTCATTACGTGCTAGCTTTAAGAACTCATGATTGTCTAGAACATAGGATTGGAATGGAGTATTGAGTGTTTCATCTTGAAGGGTTGATAGAAAAGTGAGTGTATAAAAAAAGGGAGAGATAAGATACTAGGGATTAAAGAAGAAGAAGAAGATTAGCTCAAGGGGTGTCGAAATTAAAAATCCCCTAAGTAACAAAAAAAATTCAAAAGAGTGGGGAATAAAAAAAAGTGTGAGATAAAGCTAAGAAAATGGTGGAATGATCCCTAGTAAGAAAAAGAAAAAGATGAGAGTGTTCTTGGAGTTTTTGGGTGAGTGAGAGAGTTTGACATTGGAAATAATTGGTAAAGATTATTTTGTTTCTAGGGAATGGGTAGAACAATGAGGATTGAGCATTGTACGCATAAATTGTTCTCTTTCTTAGATATATTATGCATAATGTCGAACTACTTGTTCTTGAGAGTAAACCACCATGAAAGAACTTGATAACCTTCTTGATTCACAATAGCTTCAAGCCCTTTTCTCACCAAGCTAAATGATTGAGACTAATTACCCATTTGCAAGAATGCACTTATGATTATTGTCTAATGAATGTGAGAGTTGGTTGTTTGGCTTGTTTGTGTAGTCTTGACGATGAGTGTAGAAGAGAGTTGAGATAGGCCTAGAGAAGTTAGAGTTTGATAAGTTCTTTTCTCTAGCTATTTGAAACAACTATGCAAGGGTATCATGTTGATGGATAAGAAGAGTTCTTTGGGTAATGAGTTCCCACTTTCAAATCTCTCTACCCTGTTAATCTTGGGAATTTACTTGTGGATAAGTAAGGATCAAGTTTGGGGGAGTTGATGTCTTGCATATTTTCATTGTTTTAGTCACTATTCATTGTAAATTTTTATCATTTAGACATGTTTAGGCTGCATTGCACTGCATTTGTCTATATCAGGTGTTGGAGATCCTTGATGGTGAGTTTGAAGTCTCTTGAGGCCAATAAAGAGAAGTTTGAAGCATAAGCAAGCTTTTCCTGGCTAAGTGTCGTAGCGACCTGAGTGTAGCGACCAAGAGAGGTCGCTAGAAGAAGTTTTGGGATCCGTAGCGACCACCATAGCGACAAGGAGAGGTCACTAGAAGAAGTTTTGGGATTCGTAGCGACCACCATAGCGACAAGGAGAGGTCGCTAGAAGAAGTCCCGGGATCCGTAGCGACCACCATAGCGACTAGACGAGGTCGCTACGAGATCCCCATCCCCACACACCCAAGTGTTGTAGCGACTTCGGTGTAGCGACCAAGCAAGGTCGCTAGGCTTACTTGCGGGCACCATAGCGACGTGCGTAGTGACGACAAGAGGTCGCTACAGCCCACAAGTTCTGTAGCGACATTTACGTAGCTACCAAGCATGGTCCCTAAGGACACATAAACTGTAATTTTCATTGGTTGACCCATGTATGTTGGGTTGACCCGATTCATTTTCAAACTACTATATATACTCTTTAAACCTAATTTTAAGGTTAATATGGTTTTTGTCAGAAAACAATTATTCTCTTGGTGAAAGATTCAACTTTGTTCTTCATTCTTAGTCTATCTTGTTAACACTGATTCAGATTCTTAATCACTAAGTATGATAAACTTTGAATCATCCATGATTTTGAGGTTCATGTATGTTAGTGAGTAGTTAATTTTAGTGTTAGATCATTCATGTTCTAGGCATATTTCTTGTTCTTAATGCTAGATTAGACTTAATCACTTTAATCTAGACGCTTACACATTTCATGCCCGAAAGGGGTTTGATGAAATGTCGGAATCAAAGTGATATTGCTCCTTTCTTGCTTAACCAATGACAATTGATGTTAGGGAAGCTTAGACAGTTAATAGATTCGTTCTTAACGAATGCTTGATTTAACTGAACCAAAGGCATTTGATGTTTAGCGATTGATTGCAAATAAACTTCTATCTTGACAAAGAATTAGTTTAATAGTTGTGTCTAGACTTCTAGAACTTTATTGCTCGATTGTGCTTATATCCTAAATTGGATCATTGTCGCCCAAAGTCAATACCCTTACCCATGGATTCCCCTGTCTAATTTGATTTAAACCTTAAGTTGTTACCCTTGCTTACTTTTGTTACCTTCATTCACTCATCAAAGATTGATTGCACTTAAATTAAGTTATACTTGTATTCTCATTGCATCATGTTCACTTAGGATTGGACTGACACTCATCTATACTACTTTGATTAGGATAGAGTAAAATCCTTTATCACTGGAGGAGCGAGGACAGCGGCAAAGGTGGCAAGCTGTTCATTTGGTGCCTTCGTGTTGAAGGAGACGGGCCATGACGGTATACATGAAATCTGACATGGTTGGCTCTGCGGCAACTGGGATGGGCTCCGGTTCTTCGCCAGAAGTCGATTCTTCGTGAGTCATAAAGATTTTTGTTAATTATAACTTCTGCCCCATGATGGGCGCCAACTGTTTGAACCGAGTTTGGTTGGAACTCGTATGAGAGAGATCTAACTCTTCGTTGGTTAGTTCGAAGGTGTTTTATTAGATCGGAAAGAGTTTGGTTTACAAATAAGGAATTGAGCAGAAGAGTAAGACAATGCTAGGTGAGCTGGGTGGGAAAGTACAAGTCACCGAGAATATGAAAAGAGTAAAATTCTAATTTCTAGCCGCCAAGTATGTGTTTGTATCTTCGGATCCCCCTCTCGCTCGTCCTCTTCCTTCTTATGTAGGCAGGCCTCCCCTCCCCTAATTCGTCCTAGATCGCCTCGCCTTGTTGGGATTGATTCTCTTTGGGCCAAGATAATGTGCTGAGCAATCGGTCTCCGAGCCGCTCTGATGCAATTTCTTCGTGGAGCCGAGTAAAGTAGTTGTAAGTCGGGTTCGCGCGTTTTCTCAAGACCCACTTACCCGAGCCGATGTCCTGGGCCGGCTAGTCAGACCAAGTTCTCTATATTTTATGGGCCTGGTGGAGGGAAGCAATCCATCTCCTACATCTGGCCAGGAGCAAGTTTAAGTACAAATAAAGCCAAAATTTCATGGGATAAAGTCTGCAGATCAAAGCGAGAGATGTCTGGGTGTTCGATCACTAAAGGAGGTTAACACGGTTTGATGTCTTCGTCTAATACGGAAGTTGGCCTCTTCTAAGTCCTCGATATGGGTTACCTTGATTCAAACCTACTCAGTAACTTCTAGTCGATACGCGAAAAGCCAAACTCATGATCATGGATATGGCCGCAAACTCTTGAAATACCGAACGCTAGTGCAAACTTTTCATATGATGAAGGTTAGAAGCAGTCACCAGACGTCTTTCTCGTTTGATAAATGGTGTACCCTTGGCAGGTTACATGATTTGACTGACGACTGAGGACGTATCGACATGGGCATTCAGCTCAAAGCTACTGTCACTTTTGTCTTTGATCCGAATCCCAGACAACGAAGACATAGATCAGAAACTTGTATCGTCATTGAACAAGCCATTGAGACGAAAAAAAGTATCACAAATGGAAAGGATGACTTACCACTTTGGAAACAAAGTAAATACGTATACAAAGAATGTGTCAACTCGAAGAATGCCTGGAATCTGATTTAGAAATACTTAACCGTTATTGACACAAAGACATAAAGATGATGAAATAAAGAGATGATTATTCAAATGTGCATAAGCTTGGAAGACAAGACATTCTGTACATACTTGCATCTCAAGCTACCAAGGCTCAACCTAACTTACCTTGGAAGACAAGGGAAGTTCAAACTCGCCTAGATCAACCTCAGAGAGTCAAGGAGCCGTTGGGAGCTTGTCTGAGGCAAGAATAGTATTTAAATGGAAAGACCACATGTTCCATTTAGGGTGTCGACCGTTTGGGAGCTGTCCCTTTCCCTCGGTCAGACCACAGAGGTCACTCCTCGGCCAGTCCCCCTTTGTTTATTGTTTCCTTATTGTCTTGTTGCACCAAGATTATTCTATTTATATTGTATGCCTCAGACCAGATTCAATTAAGGAAATCAGATCCTTCTTTACTCTCTCTCTCTCTTGTCGAGTATCTCTCTCTCTTTCTCTCCCAGATCACTCTCTCTCTCTCTCTCTCTCTCTCTCTCTCTCTCTCTCTCTCTCTCTCTCTCTCTCTCTCTCTCTCTCTCTCTCTCTCTCTCTTGTTCTTCACTCTGTTCTTCATTTTCTAACATGGTATCAGAGCCATAAAGCTCCTAAAATACCATTTCCTTCCGCAAATCTACCTTTCTAAGCTTAGTCTTTCTTTTGTTCGGTTTACTTTCTCGGTTTCGTCTTGCAACTTCTTTTATCCAGTGGGTAATAGGACTTGTTCTTGACGAGTATTCTTAAAACCCTAGGAGGTGCTCACTTTATTCTGTCCTTCTCACTTCAGTTCCAGAGAGTATACCTTGATTCTCCTTGGTTTCTCTCTTGTCCACTCTTCAAAATTCAAATTTCTCCTTTGGCGCTCCCTTTTATGCGCTAGACAATAGCAAGTGAAGAATGGAGCAGAATATGCCTTTGCTCATTCCAGTTACTCTGAAAGGTGTTAACTACCTTATATTGTCAAGATTGGCTAAAACAGCCCTTGGAGGAAGAGGTCTATGGGAGCATATCACCTCAAGTGAAGCACCAAGACGAATCACCCAAGGAGAAGATGGCAAGGAGGTTGTAGTGATAGATGAGGGCAAATGGGGTCAGGAGGACCTCATGGTGCTATCTGTCTTGCAAAGCTCCCTGGATACGCCTATTATGGAGGCATATTCCCACTGTGAGACTGCAAAGCAACTGTGGGATACCTTACAAAAAGTCTATGGTGACACTTCAAACCTTACCAGAATCTTTGAAGTAAAGAGAGCTATCAACAACTTGCAGCAAGAAGAGATGGACTTCACCAAGCACCTTGGGAAGTACAGTCAGTTGTGGTTTGAACTTGAGATGTTAAGGTCAAACACTACTGACCCTAGCATCCTTGAAGAGAGGCGTGAGCAAGACAAAGTCTTTGGACTACTCCTTACACTCAATCCAAGCTTTAATGATGTGCTCAAACACATATTGAGAGCTAAGGAGCTTCCAAGCTATGATGATGTGTGTTCTCAACTTCAGAAGGAACTAGGCTCAGATGGTCTGTTTGGTGGGAAAGGAGAATTGTCTATGGCTAACAAGGTTGAGAAAGTGGAAGCACCAGTAGCAAACAAAGCAGCTTACAAGCCTGGAGGAGATAGGCGTGTGACATGTGAGCATTGCAAGAAGCAAGGTCACTTCAAAAGCAACTGCTGGATACTTCACCTTCATCTCAGGCCAACCCCAACAAACAAGTTCAACCAAGGCAGAGCACATGAAGCAAGAGCTCAAGAAGTGCAACCAAAAAATGTCATCTCTATGCGCATGGGAGAAGATGGAAGGGCAATGATTTCAACCACTCATGCTGGTGGATCCACATCTCAAACCACTCCCTCCAGCTCCTCAAGAGGATGCCTTCATACGCAAGTCAGACATTGAAGCCCTTATAAAGGCTCGCAATGCAAACTCTGGTAACATCAGTAGTGTCAATGCTTTAAATTCTATTCACAATGCTTCTCATACCACTAGGCCTTTGATCATTGATTCAGGAGTTTCTCATCATATGATTAGGGATGCTAGACTGATTAGTGATGTTAAACCTGCCCAAGGTAGTGTAGTGATTGCAAATGGTGATAGAACACCCATTGAGGAAGTAGGAAACCTGAAACTGTTTGATAAGGAGTCCCAAGCCTTTTACATGCCTACTTTCACCTCTAACTTATTATCTGTCAAAAGAGCAACAAATGATCTTAATTGCAATGTTATTTTTAGTCCTAATGATGTTTGTTTTCAGGATATTAAGATCAGTAAGTTGCTAGGGAAAGGTGTGAGCAAGGGAGAGCTTTATTTACTTGAAGATTCCAAGCTTAAACCAAATTTATCTTGTGCTTTTAATTCTGCTTCTGTTTTAGCTAATGAGGTGTTATGGCATGCTAGATTAGGTCACCCTCACTCTCGTTCTTTAGGCTTAATGTTACCTAATCTATCTTTTAAAAATGAAACTTGTGAGGCATGTATCCTTGGAAAGCATTGCAAATCTGTGTTTCCTCAATCTATGAGAAGTGTTTTGATCTAGTTCCCTCTGATGTTTGGACAGCCCCTTGTGCATCTAGAGAAAACCATAAATATTTTGTTACATTCATAGATGAGAAATCAAAGAATACTTGGCTCACCTTGATTCAAAGTAAAGATAGAGTTTTAGAAGCTTTTATAAACTTCCAAAACTATGTAACTAACCATTTCAACTCTAAGATAAAAAATTTTAGGTCTGATAATGGGGGAGAATACACTAGCCATGCCTTCAAACACCACTTAGCAAAACATGGGATCATACACCAAACAAGCTGCTCATATACACCACAACATAATGGAGTGGTTGAAAGGAAGAATCGCCATCTTATGGAGGTTGCAAGAAGCATGATGTTCCATACCAATGTCCCAAAGAGGTTTTAGGGAGATGTTGTAGTTGCCTCATGCTACTTGATCAACAGAATCCCAACAAAAGTCCTCCAAGATGCCTCTCCCTTTCAGGTATTAAACAAGGTTAAACCTCCAATTGATCACTTGCATGTGTTTGGGTGTGTGTGCTTTGTCTTGACACCAGGTGAGCAGAGAAACAAGCTAGATCCTAAGAGTGTTAAGGCTATGTTCATAGGGTACTCTCACACGCAAAAAGGGTACAAGTGTTACTCACCAGAGCTAAGAAGAGTTATGGTGTCAAGAGATGTAAAGTTTGTGGAATCTCAAGGTTACTATGCTGAGAAGAGTTGGGAATACCTTAGGGATCTCTCACATGGACCTTCAGATAGGGCAACCAATCTTAGAATCATAATGGAAAGCTTGGACATCAGCCAACCTCAACCCAGGGTTGAAGAAGATGCTACACCAGCACCTCCTTCTACATCTCCAGTGGCTGAGGAAGATGCTGAGGTGACAGTCCATCTTGATCATGAGGGGGGCAATGAACCTGAACCACAACAAGATGATTCAGATACAACACATGATCAAGATGGAGCTGAGTATGAACAGCCTAGTGAAGATCATTGTAGTGAAGAACAAAGACAGGAAGATCCAGTGGTAGAGGAGCAACACATTCAACCATTGAGAAGAGGCACTAGAGTGAGAAAAGATCCATCCAATTGGATCAACACTAGGGTATACTTCAATAGCAATGCAGTAGCTCACCCTACCCAAGCAACCTGTTCCTTGGCTAGTTATCCACAAGAACATGTGGTCTTCATCAATAACCTGGATCATGAATACATTCCAAAGACCTATGAAGAGGCAATGAAACTGGATGAGTGGAGAGATTCAGTGGAAGATGAGATTGGTGCCATGATCAAGAATGACACTTGGTATGAAACTGAGCTTCCTAAAGGCAAGAAAGCAGTAAGAAGTCGCCTGCTCTTCACCATCAAGTACCTAGCTAATGGAAAGCCAGAAAGAAAGAAGACAAGGATGGTTGCAAGAGGATATACTCAAGTTTATGGAGAAGACTATTTGGATACATTTGCACCAGTAGCTAAACTTCACACTATAAGGATTCTACTCTCCTTGGCGGTTAACTTAGAGTGGGACTTATGGAAAATGGATGTCAAGAATGCTTTCCTTCAAGAAGAACTGGAGGATGAGGTCTACATGAGACCACCTCCTGGTATGGAAGAGTTTGTCAAACCAGAGAATGTCTTGAGATTGAAGAAGGCTATCTATGGATTGAAACAGTCTCCAAGAGCCTGATATCACAAATTGAGTACAACCCTCAATGGAAGAGAGTTTGTAAAATCAGAAGCTGATCGTATGCTCTTTACCCTCAGAAGCAAGCAAGGAATTGTGGTGATTCTAATCTATGTAGATGATATCATCATCACAGGAAGTAATAAGGAATGTATCATCTCAACCAAAACTTTCCTTAAAAGTCTACTTTTGATATTAAAGATTTGGGTGAGCTAAAGTACTTTCTAGGGATATAAATATGCTGCTCTAAAGAGGGGCTCTCTTATCCCAAAGAAAGTACACACTTGATCTTTTAAATGAGGCAGGAAAGCTTGGAGGAAGAGTATCCAAAACACCATTGGAAGAAGGTTACAAAGTCTTGCGTGAGGGGGAGTTTGAAGATGAGTCATTTGGAGACTTCAAACTCTATAGAAGAATGGTTGGGAAGCTGATATATCTCACCATCACAAAACCAGACATCTGCTTTGCTGTGAACCAAGTCAGCCAGCATATGCAAACACCTAAAGTTTATCATTGGAACATGGTGGAAAGGATCTTGAGATACCTAAGGGAAGCTCCTGGTCAAGGTGTATGGATGGGATGCAACAAGAGCACAGAGATTGTGGGATATTGTGATGCAGATTGGGCCGGTGATAGGATAGACAGAAGGTCTACAACAGGCTATTGCACCTTTATTGGAGGCAACTTGGTTACTTGGAAAAGCAAGAAACAAAAGGTGATATCATGTTCAAGTGCTGAAGCAGAGTATAGGGCAACGAGGAAGCTTACAAGTGAGCTCATTAGGATCAAGAACTTGCTTACATACCTGAGTGTAGAGACAAGATCACCAATCACAATGCATTGTGATAACCAGGCGGCCATACATATAGCATCAAACTCAGTCTTCCATGAAAGGACAAAACATATAGAGGTGGATTGTCACAAAGTGAGACATGCAGTGGAACAGAAGGTGATTCTACCTTGCTACACAAGAAGTGAAGATCAACTAGCAGACATCTTCAGTAAGGGAGCAAGCACCAAAGTCTGTAAGTCCATCCATCCGAGATTAGGACTCATAGACTTGTCTAGGTCATACTCCTCCTAGCTATGAAGTACCTACTTTTTTTCCTTTGTATGGTTTTGTCCCATTGGGTTTTCCATACAAACGTTTTAATGAGGGGTGTCTTCATAGTTCCAAGCTTAACCATGTGTTATGGCTAAGCTTGAGGAGGAGTATTGACACAAATACATAAAGAGGATGAAATAAAGAGAGGATTATTCAAATGTACATAAGCTTGGAAGACAAGGCATTTCGTACATACTTGCATCTCAAGCTACCAAGGCTCAACCTAACTTACCTTGGAAGACAAGGGAAGTTCAAACTTGTCTAGATCAACCTCAGAGAGACAAGGAGACGTTGGGAGCTTGTCTGAGGCAAGAATAGTATTTAAATAGAAAGATCACATGTTCCATTTAGGGTGTGGACCGTTTGGGAGCTGTCCCTTTCCCTCGGCCAGACCACAGAGGTCACTGTCCTCGGCCAGTCCCCCTTTGTTTATTGTTTCCTTATTGTCTTGTTGCACCAAGCTTATTCTATTTATATTGTATGCCTCAGACCATAATCAATTAAGGAAATCAGATCCTTCTTTACTCTCTCTCTCTCTCTCTCTCTCTCTCTCTCTCTCTCTCTCTCTCTCTCTCTCTCTCTCTCTCTCTCTCTCTCTCTCTCTCTCTCTGTTCTTCATTTTCTAACAACCGTGTCTCTCTTGGTATCATGCCATCTGGTTCCCTCATGCTACTCCAAAATCAGTTTCTTAGTATTGATGGAATCCCATAATAGTCTCTCCATAGGAGATAGGATGATCACGTGGAACCTGAACATAAACCCGAAATGCCGTCTATGCAAAGCTCCTAATGGAAACGCGAGATCACTAATTTTTCTCTTGCGCATTCTCAAGAGAGATTTGGATTGATATTTCAAAAAGGCTATTACGGGAACGTGAGGTGGTTGATTGGGAGAGTCTTTTGCCGATACTCTCTCAGGGTACAAAGCAAAAACAAGAGTCCTTCCTCTTCCGCTACACCTTGCAAGCAACATCCTATAATTTTTGGAGGGAAAGAAATGCACGACGTCATGGAAAGGAACCAATTACATCAAACAGCTTGATCCAGGAGCTCGATAGACAAGTTAATAATGAATCCTATCTCTACGATGGAAAGAAAACAAAGGTTACGAAGGAAGTATGAAGCTTTGGCTAGCTACAAGGAGATAGGAAAGAAGCTTTGTTTTTTTTTATTCTTATTTCAGTTAAACAACTATAATGTACAAAACAGTTTCTTTCTTTTGAATTAATTTAACATTCATTCAAAAAAAATAAAAAATACCAAAGTTTTTCTGCAAGTTGCGGCTGGGTATTTTAACAAGCTAATGAATCCCCCCTTGGCCACGGTTCTTGATTTTAGCCAAGTGTCGCGTCTCCACTCCAAACAGAAGCCCTTGCTGTTCTCACGGCTCTGCAGAACGATCTAACTCTCGGTTTCTCAAAATCAATATAAAATCAGACTGTCAAGTGCTTGTTAAAGTAGTCATCTCAAATCATCAGTTGTCGGAAATCTACTGACTCATTTGGGACATCGAATCTCTACATTGTTCCTTTAGCTCTCTTTTCTTTGTTTTTATCTCAAGAAACTTGAAATTCCTTAGCTGATACCATCGCTAAAGAATCTCTCTATATCGGCACTGCTTCTTCTACCATCTAGTATGGTGTCAGTTATATGAAGTACGTAAAAACACGCACAATTAACTTGGAGCATGGTACTGGACAACCAAAAAACAACACATATGTTTAAACGGGATAAAATCCTATAACACTTATATGTTTCCACCATCCCACTATATGAATTTATTCAAACTGCTGTCTTTATGTCTTAGAGCATCATTATCCATGAAACCCCATTTGGGGTTCCTATTTTTTTTTTGCTAATTAAAAAATAAAAAATAAAAACGAATTAATTATGAGTCACCACGTGTCAATAGTGTCTGTGAACAGTGTAAGAATTCCTCCAAAAACAGTTTTTATTTAGTAGTTTTAAGAAGCGGTTCTTGCACTGTTCATGGACCCCACATGTCAGTGGGGCCCGCGAACAGTGCAAGAACCCCCTTAAGAAACCAGGGATAATGATGCTCTTACAATGTAACAATGAACTGATCATGCAGTTAATTCTTGATGTCCGGTGTAGGAGGTGGGTTTAACCCCCTCCCCCAGAAAAAACTCGGCTTGACCCATCGACAAGGTGATCGGTCGGCTCGGCTTAACACTGGCGGCAAAAAGTTCGGCTTGTGGGCACTTTTAGCCGGGAAAGACTACTCCAAGTCGGCTTACTAAGTGGATCAGGAATGGGCGGCTTAAAGACTTTTATCTCCCGGCCTGGATATTAGGCCCGACGAGTAATGGCCCAATAAGGGTTAATGTAATTAGGGCATCCCAATTTAGTTATAAAACGAGAAGGGATGGCCAACTAAGAGCAGGCAGTTCTTTAGAGAGCACTAGTCACCTTATTTTGTAATAAACACTTCCGATATAAATAAAGTTTTCCTTGTGACAAACCCACCGATGAGTTTCAGTCGTGTTGTCTAAACTCGGTTCAAACATCCGGCATGTGATACTTGGAAATGATAATTTGTGAAGCATAAGGAAAATAACAATAGAAAAAATGTCTATATCGTTTTTGATATGTTGTTTCCGGTTTGCACACCGAGATAATTATGAATACGTACTGGTTTTGTGGATTCTGCCAAAAGTAGGTAAAAGAGTCATTGTATATTCAGAGATGATCCAGTCAATGACGACCCATCTAACTCAATGTACAAATTCTATACATACTCCACTTCTTTCAAAGAAAAAGGTTTGATATACCATGGGTTTTCCTACTTTTAGACCATAGTATAAATTTTTTATAGAGTATATCATGGTGTTGTTCGTTTGTCCATCTGTCATCGTCTATTCAGATGATTCATTTTAGATGATAAAGTCAATGATTCATCTAGATGTTATTGGTACCGTTCGTTTTTCCATCCAAATTGTTCATTTAGATGGGTCATCTACAATGTACTTTTGTTCGTTTGCTCATCTCTATTTTCATCTAGATGAGTTTAGTAAGCAAATAACTTATATATCCCTATTTTGATTTAATCATATTTATCTTTATTAAACTATACTAATTTATATTAATTAATCAAAATATAATTATTTTAAAATATGGCTTTGGTGGAAAAATATAATTTTGTGGTTTTAGAGAAAAACATAATTTTGTTATTTTGGAAAATATGGCTTTGGTGGAAAAATATAATTTTGTGGTTTTAGAGAAAAACATAATTTTGTTATTTTGGCGAGAACATAAATTTTACGGTTTTGGAAAAAAATAAATTGATTTTGTGGTTTTGACGAGAAACCTGATTTCGCGGTTTTGGTGGAAAAAACTTTTTTGTGAAAAAAATGCATTTTTGCGGAAAATGCATTTTGGCAAAAAATGCATTTTGTGGTTTTGGTGGGAACCTGTTTTAGAGTCTTTTTATGTTCAGATATATTTTGGGGAACTCTGGAGATTCGGGAGCTATTTGAGGTGGAGAATTGTACAGATGCGCAAACGTTTAGCTATGGTTGGAAGCCATCCCACGGTTCTATTGAGCTCATATTTTGACATAAGATATATTTTTTGAGTTAGCTTTGTAGTTCCACCGGTTTGAGGTCGATCAGGATCTTGGATCAAACGTTATGATCATTTTCCTAAAGAATGGTCCGTCTTATTCGCGAGAGGAAGTTGTCGAAGATGTGAAGAGGTGTCGACCAACACCACCTAGGTGGTGATCAAAACCCCTCCCAAAGATCAAATGACGAGTTTTAATGAAGTTTCAAAAATAGCAATTTTGCCTCAATGTTTCCTGTATTTACAGAAGACCACATAACTTGTCCAAACCTTATATATGTTTTTTCTAAGCTATTGTGGAGACTATGCTTTTATTTTAGACTTTCTTTTAGGTTTTTCTTTTAGTTTAGGAGAGAATATCAGTTCTTCTACAGAGATTGATTGGAACTCCTTTGGTTTTTCTATTGATTCTATGATATCCATTCATTCCATTCATTCTATAATTTATGTTTCATCTATTCTGTTTGAGTAGATCACTTGCTAGATTTAGAGATTTTCTAGTGTTTTGATGAATTTCTAAAATATAAAATTGTGAGGGTGAGTTATTATATCTTTTAATAGGTTGTTCGTATTGCTTGTTTCTAAAGTAATTAACAAGAAACCTGATCATAGGATAGTCAGACGCATGCAAGAGCTTGTCCATTAGGCTGCTAGGTATATGAGAGAGATGGTTTAATAAACTTAGTGAACAAATCACTACAAGAAAACATGGTTTTTCCGACTACAGAATCAAGAGCTAATCAATCTTAAACTGACTTTTTGCGACTGATTTGCGATTGATGCACATAGTCGCAAATCATCATGTCACAAAAATAAACAATCGTAAATTGTGACTAATTTACGACTGATGCACGTAGTCATAGTTTAATCGCAAAATTTTATGACTAACCTACTACTTCACTTACGACTACTTTGCGACTGTTCTTATGTTATATGGTTGAAATGGTAGAGAAGTCATATTCGATTTTTAGTTGTAAAATCAGTCAGTAAATAGTCGTAATATTTAACATAAAACCAAAAAAAAATATTGCAATAATTATGTAATTAAAAATATAAATAATATTAAACTAAAAATGTAGATATTTATTTATTATAAAAATACACAACTAAATACATGTATATTAATCGACAATGGCGACTGGAACTATAATGAACCTCACGAGTGGATATAATTTTTGTCGAGAAACTTTTGAAAAGTCAGATTCGAGTTTATTCGATCATAATTAAAAAGAAAGATCGAACCGATAAATTAATGGCTCGACGGGATTTTCTTGTGGTCGAAAGGACTTCCCTTGATAGTTCTGGTCTAGTATTAATTATGTTGGTCGGATTTTATTTAAGCTAGACGAGTTTGGTTGATGCAAGACAAGAATCAAAGGTCGAGAATTAAAGTTTTAGTCGAAAACTGTCTGAAAATTACCGACAAGCTTCTTAAAATTCCTTATCAATCGTCCATGGTCCTTCACCACCTTGTCTGCCTGCTTTCTCAGCACAAGTCACATGATTTAATTAAACATTTCTTAAAAGGAAGGAAATGGAAGCTGCTGGTGGCTGGGTGTGGTGAAGCAGGACTCCAGCTGTCCTTGCTCACATCTGCTTTGTGTTAAGCTGAGACACTCAGATTGGACCACTCCTCATCGATATAACTCCTTCAGTGAGCTGCTTGCACGTTTTTGTTGCTGAAAGAAAGAGAGAATTTCAATGAAATAAATCAGAGAGAAAGATCAAGAAGAAGCCTGAACGAAATTCATCCACCAGTTGGCTCAGTTTGTTTTAGTGAGAAGGATCAGAAGTTAAGAGATTTTGATTAAACCCTAGACCTTGTTCAGCTTCTGATCATAACCCAATCTTCATCTCTCTTTCTAATCAGTTTCTTGGTGAGCTTAGCTTGAAGGAGAACATCATCAAGGTGTATCTAACCGTGGTGATCTAGGGTAAGCCTCATCTACCTGCCTTAGCCATTTTCTTAGCAATTCCATGTGTTGTTAAGCTAAGGTCCTGGTCGGATCACTTGTTTAAGATGGTTTACTGGTCAGTTTAGTTTAGTTTCGGTTGGAATCAATCTTTGGAAACTACTAGCTAAACTGTTTATTGTCTGAGTGAAGTTAAAACGAGATGAACTGACCTTGTCCTGAATCAACCTTGTATGAACCAAACTGATATGATATAGGAGGAGTAGAACCGTGCTTGAACTGAAATTATTAAGTAGTTAAAGTGAACCAAACTACCGGAATATTATCGTTCTGAAGTGAACAAAATTGATCGTGTCTAGTCCTTGTATGAGCCGAGCTCTCTATGGTCTAAACCTATCGCGTACTGATCTAGTTATATTTAGTATAAACTGTTAAGTTATGTCCTGAACCGAGCTGATTAGATCTAAGCCAAACTCCTTCTTCAAAACCAAATTGTTTGGATGGATGATCATATTTTCGAACTGCTTATTTGAGGTCTGTCCAGCTTTGTACAAGAACGTTTCAAGAATTTTCCAAATCAGTTTCAAGACCAATCTATAGGTGAGTCTAAGGTGATGTGGTGTTAGATCACATATGTGTGTGTGATTGAATGGAATGGAACTATATCAGTTAAGTAGTAAAGTCTCTTAATCCTTTGAAAATGTGTGGTGTTTACTTAATGTAAACACTTAACAGTAAAGAAATATTTTAAAGTACACATTGAGGTTAAGCCACTTCTTAGTACTTGTTCTCAAGTGATAATTAAAAGTATAGATAATTTATGGATTAATTATGAAATAATTATGGAATTAAGTACTAAGTGAAAACTCATTATTAAATCAATATCCCTAAATTTCCGCATTACCGTGACTTGGTCCTGCGAATGGAACAAGGTCATGAAGACACGATGATGGGGTAGCACCCTGGAGGCCGTGTACTGCATAACGATGCAGACTCGAATGTTCATTAAGACGTCGAGGATGATGGTAATGCTAACTCACTACTCTCGGTTAGCCTTTGTGGTTTGTCGAGTTTAGTATATATTTTGTAATTATAATTGAAGTGATGAAGGGCGGGTAACAAGGAAGTGATAAATAAAATGAGATTCACATTGACGAATAATATATTAAAGTATAAATCAAGTACTTGTATGTTCATGTTCATTCTTTGATGATTGTTTGATTGTACTATTGATTGTGTAGTGATCTAGAATCATTGGGTAAACTAGTTACTCACAACTCATTGTTGTATGTGCAGGTAACCACTAGTTGGGAGACCTCTTCTTTTTGGACGGAAGGAACGGCCAACCAGCGGTAGTATTTTGTTATCCTTGCAACGTATCTTTCGTTGTATATTTACTTAAAACGTTGTTGGGCGTTAGGCTGTAGGGTGAAACTATAACACTTTGTAAGATGTTTAAAAGTAAATAAATAATGTATAAAAATTGTTTGGAAATCACGAGTACCCATATGATATTAGTCCTTGTCTGGGATGAATTAACTATCGGATACTCGGTCGGGTTGGAAAGCCTTGGTCGATATCCGGTAGGAGCGTTGGTGTTCTCAAATTGCTAGTCCAAGATGATCAAAATTTTTCCTTGAACCTCGGGTCGGCTTTCAGGGAACATCGACCGTGTGATTTCCGGTCATCTACAGTTGGGGGTGTCACAAAGGTGGTATCAGAGCATTGTTCTATGATGCTAGAATGGGAATTGTTTCAAATATTTTTCAAGTCAAAAATGTGTCGCAAGGATAACTAGGATATGCTGGTTTGTTCCTTCTTTTATAAATAGATAGAAATGGGTAGAAACTTACCATGAACTTTCGCTGCAGATGCCACCGAGACGGGCACGACGTGGTGGAGCTTATCTACCAATACCTATTTTACCATCTCCAGACTCTTCACCGCCATCTACTCCGACACCACTTTCTACTCCTAGCTTTGAGGCTACACCTTCTGGCACCAGCATTGAGTCTGATCCATCTGAGGGATCGAATGATAGCCCTCAAATTCAGATGCCGATGCCTATCTCACCTGATCCGTACTATAAAGACATCGAGGTAGATGTTGTACATGATTATGCTGCTCATGCTGCTGATTATCCTGCTGCCCATGTTGATGATCATCCCGCTCATGCTGCTGATTATCCTGCTGCTCATGCTGCTGATCATCCCGCTGATGTTGCTGATCATCATGCCGCACATGCTGTTGCAGCTGATGATATTCCACACGTCCATGCTGAAGCACCACCTGCAGCAGAACCTGCAACAGTTCTGAAAGATCCGGCGTTGGTAGCTATTCTAGAGTTGATGGCCGAGATGATCCATTTACAGGAACAACCATTGAATGCACAACGTGCTCAGCAAGCTCCAATACCTACCACTTCTCATCCGGACTTCCTGAAGATAGTTATGATCATGAAGAACTTGGGGACGAAGCACTACCAGGGAGGGACTGATCCTTTTGAAGCTGATGCATGGCTGCACAATCTCGAACAGAACTTCGCTGCAACCCATTGTCCGGTATAATTCAAGAAGGACGTGGCTGTTTACTATCTGGAGAAGGACGCCATCCATTGGTGGTTATGTGTAGAGAGGAGTTTTGGAGATTTCGAGCTGACTTGGGATGACTTCCGTACTGCGTTCATTCGAAAGTATTTTCCACCCGAGGCAAGAGACAGATTGGAGATCAAGTTTATGGAGCTAGTTCAGGGAGGTTTATCTGTTTGGAGGCATGAGGCCGAGTTCACACGTCTCAGGCAGTATGTACGCTTTGGCCAGGAAGATGAGTTGATGATTATCCAGAAGTTTCTTAGGGGACTTAGTCCGGATATAAGGAGCAGACTCGAGGCAGTAGAGTTTCATAGATTTGCTGATCGTGTGGAGCGTGCGGTGAATGTTGAGAAAGCCATTGCTGCTGAGAGAGCTTCTGCTAGCCATTCCGCTCCACCGAGATGTCCATCTGTTCCATTACAGCGTCAGCCATCTTCGGTGATGCAGAGGGGACGTGGAGGTAGAGTCTTTCGGGGAGGTCGTTCGGGAGGACCCAGACCTAGAACCCCAACTTGTTTCAGTCGTGGCCAGCTGGGCCATGTTAGGCGAGATTGTCCGACCATGGGGAAACTCTGACCAGCGGTACCATCTCACATCACTTGCTTTACTTGTGGAGAGCACGGTCATTATGCGACTTCTTGTCCACTTACACATTCTTCTCAGCCTGCTGCACCGAGAGTTCCACTAGTCGTACCAGTTAACCCACCCTTACCTTTACTTCTGGCGAAGCGTCAGGCTACAGCCGGTAGGGCTTATGCTTTAGAGTTACCAGGACCATCCGGACCACCGAAGGGTCCTATCTCAGGTTCGTTTTCTTACCATTGAGTGTTATTTGAATTTTAAAAAAAATGTTATATAAAATTGTTGAATGAATAATTGACCTCGAGTCAATTATCTATAGGTTTTTTGGTTGTGGGCGGTATATCTGCCCATATCATGTTCGATTCGGGAGCAACACATAGTTTTGTAACTCCTGAAGTAGCGTTGAGATTTGAAGGAGACTTTACAAAAGTGAATTTAAGTATTCACATTTTAACTCCCGGAGATCAAGTTCTTGAAACTGAAGGCTGTTATCTAAGAGTTTTGATTGTTATCCAAGAGATGGTGTTCCCAGCTCATCTGTTATTACTTCCATTAGAGCGGTACGACGTAATACTAGGAATGGATTGGTTGTCTAGCTATCGAGCTCACCTCGATTATGGTCGAGGGAAGATTACTTTTGAAGGAGATACCCAACCCCCTTTAGCTTACTATGGCATAGTACAGAGCGTCGGAGCATCGTTTGTATTAGCTTTGAGAGTTGAAAATCTTCTGGGGCAGAGTGAAGAAGTCTACTTAGTTACTTTAACTACAGGACCAGTATTAGATGAGAAAGAGAAGACCCTAGGATATATTCCAGTGGTCAGAGAATTTGAAGATGTGTTTAAGGCATTAGAAGGACTTCCACCATCGAGAAGTAATCCCTTTAGTATAACCTTAGAACCTGGATCAGCCGCAATAGCAAAGGCACCATACTGAATGGCACCGGCCGAGTTTTCTGAGTTGAAGCAGCAGTTAGTTGATCTTCTAGAGAAGGGTTTTATTCATCCTAGTTCATCACTGTGGGGAGCACCCGTGTTGTTTGTGAAGAAGAAAGACGGAAGCATGCGGTTATGCATTGATTATCGGGGAATCAACAACGTGACCATCAAGAACAAGTACCCACTTCAAAGAATTGATGAGCTACTAGACCAGTTGCAAGGAGCGAGTTGGTTTTCAAAGATCGATCTAGATTCCGGCTATCACCAAATTTCGATTTTCGAGACCGACATCATGAAGACTGTCTTTAGGACACGATATGGACATTTCAAGTTTGTAGTAATGCCCTTTGGTCTTACAAACGCCCCGACTTCTTTCATGCATCTAATGAACGAAGTATTTCGGGACTATTTGGATGAGTTTGTTATCATATTCATCGATGACATTCTCATATATTCCCGAAGTTTCGAAGAACACGAGAAGCATCTACGCTTAGTCCTTGAGCGGTTACGAGATCAAAAGCTTTTTTCTAAGTTTAGTAAGTGCCATTTTTGGAAAAGAGAAGTTGGTTTCTTAGGTCATCGAGTATCAGAACAAGGAGTTGCCGTTGATCCAGAAAAGATAGCTACTATTAAAGATTGGCCTAGTCCAATCTATGAGTGGAGTTCAGAAACCGAAGAAGTGTTTGATAAACTGAAGCAAGCGTTGACGTCTGCACCGATCTTAGCTTTGCCTAAACCTAACCATCCATACACCATCTATGCAGATGCATCTCATGTTGGATTAGGTTGTGTGCTGATGCAGGACGATAAGGTAATCGCCTATGCATCAAGACAACTAAGAAAGCATGAATTAAACTATCCAACGCATGACCTGGAAATGGCCGCAGTAGTAGTTGCTCTTCAGATTTGGCGATCATATCTATATGGAGAGAAGATCCAAGTGTTTACCGACCATAAAAGCCTTAAGTATCTTTTCACTCAACCTGATTTGAACCTAAGGCAAAGTCGATGGATGTAATTTGTAGCTGACTACGACATGCAGATCCTATACCATCCAGGAAAAGAAAATATTGTTGTTGATGCTTTGAGCCGAAGGAAAGTTGATGTGGATATTGAAAAGAAACTTCAGAATCTTGAGGCAGAGTTCAATATGATTAGTTTGGCTGCCTTGGAAGGAGAGGAAGGAGAACCTTTAGGATTACAAGCAGTGAGCCAAGCCGGTTTACTTGCACGAATCCGAGAAGCACAGATGAGAGACGAGAACCTAAAGAAGATCCGAGAAGAGCTGAATGAAGGTAATTTTAGAGGATATCAAGTTGCCAATGATGGAACCTTGTTACTCAATGGTCGAGTAACCGTTCCAAAAGGAGAAGGACTTCGAGAAGAGATTTCAAAGACTGCACATCATTCTCTCTTAAGCTTTCATCCCGGAAGCACCAAGATGTATCGAGATATCAGAAGGTATTATCACTGGCCAGGGATAAAAAGAGATGTTTCCTTATGGGTTTCTCATTGTCAAGCTTGCCAACGGATAAAGGCTGAACACCAAGTTCCATGTGGCTTACTTCAAAGTCTACCAATCCCTGAATGGAGATGGGATGCAGTAGCGATGGATTTTGTTTCTGGTTTACCTCTTGCACCAGGCCGCGGGAAGGATGTTGTTTGGGTAATCGTCGATCGTCTTACCAAGTCCGCTCATTTCCTACCGGTGAAACTTACAAACAAAGTAGAGACGTTAGCAGAGCTATACTTGGAAGAAATAGTAAAGCTTCATGGAGTACCAGCAAATATAGTATCAGACCGAGACTCACGCTTTACAGCTGAGTTTTGGCGAGCCTTCCAACAATCTTTGGGTACTGAATTACATATGAGTACTGCGTTTCATCCAGAAACCGATGGCCAGACCGAGCGAACCATCAGAACTCTTGAAGATCTGTTAAGGTTGTGTATCCTCGACTGGAATGGTCCGTGGGATAAGTTTTTGCCGCTGATAGAATTCTCCTACAACAACAGCTACCACTCAAGTATCGGTATGTCACCGTACAAAGCTCTGTATGGTCGACCATGTAGAACACCATTGTGTTGGAACGAAGTTGGTGAACGAAGAATCCTTGGTCCAGAGATAGTAGATGAGACTGCCGAGAAAGTAAGGATAATTTAAGAAAATATGAAGAAAGCCCAAGACCGCCATAAGAAGTATGTTGACTGCGGTAGAAGAGAAGTCATATTTACAGTGAATGATCTAGTCTTCTTGAAAGTAGCTTCCCAAAAAGGAAAGGATCGGTTTGGGAAGGTTGGAAAACTTGCAACCCGCTACATTGGTCCGTACATAATTGTTGCTAGAGTTGGAGAAGTAGCATACCGACTTGAACTTCCATCTGATATGCCTATGCACCCGGTATTTCATGTATCGATGTTGCGTAAGCATATTCCGAATCCGAATATGGTTGAGCCACAACGACCAGAGAATTTGCAACCCAACCTAACTTATCCTGAAGGTCCTTTGCGAATAGGCGAGCGTCGTATCAAGAGATTGAAGAATAAAGAGATTTCTCAAGTTCAAGTATTTTGGGGCAAGCGTCAGAGAGTTGTAGTCACATGGGAGGATGAAGATAAGTTCGGAGTTGATTATCCAGAACTCTTCTCAGATACCCCAAATGTCTAGTAAAGTGTCCACTTGTATTTTTTTAGAATTCGGGAAGAATTCTTTTGAAGGGGGAAGATGTAATGACCCTCACTAGTGTATATAATTTTGGTCAAGAAACTTTTGAAAAGTCAGATTCGAGTTTATTCGATCATAATTAAAAAGAAAGATCAAACCGATAAATTAATGGCTCGACGGGATTTTCTTGTGGTTGAAAAGACTTCCCTTGATAGTTCTGGTCGAGTATTAATTATGTTGGTCGGGATTTTGTTTAAGCTAGACGAGTTTGGTTGAAGCAAGACAAGAATCAAAGGTCGAGAAAATTTTAGTCGAAAACTGTCTGAAAATTACCAACAAGCTTCTTAAAATTCCTTATAAATCGTCCATGGTCCTTCACCACCTTGTTTGCCTGCTTTCTCAGCACAAGTCACATGACAAGCACAAGCTGCATGCTTGCTTTCTGGACAGATCATGTGAGAAGCACATGATTTATAAACCTTTCTTAAAAGGAAGGAAATGGAAGCTGCTGGTGGTTGGGTGTGGTGAAGTAGGACTCCAGCTGTCCTTGCTCACTTCTGCTTTGTGTTAAGCTGAGACACTCATATTGGACCACCCCTCATCTATATAACTCCTTCAGTGAGCTTCTTGCACGTTTTTTTTGCTGAAAGAAAGAGAGAATTTCAGTGAACAAAATTAGAGAGAAAGAAGTAGGAACCAAGAGAAAGATCAAGAAGAAGCCTGAACGAAATTCATCCACCAGTTGGCTCAGTTTGTTTTAGTGAGAAGGATCAGAAGTTAAGAGATTTTGATTAAACCCTAGACCTTGTTCAGCTTCTGATCATAACCCAATCTTCATCTCTCTTTCTAATCAGTTTCTTGGTGAGCTTAGCTTGAAGGAGAACATCATCAAGGTGTATCTAACCGTGGTGATCTAGGGTAAGCCTCATCTACCTGCCTTAGCCATTTTCTTAGCAATTCCATGTGTTGTTAAGCTAAGGTCCTGGTCGGATCACTTGTTTAAGATGGTTTACTGGTCAGTTTAGTTTAGTTTCGGTTGGAATCAATCTTTGGAAACTACTAGCTAAACTGTTTATTGTCTGAGTGAAGTTAAAACGAGATGAACTGACCTTGTCCTGAATCAACCTTGTATGAACCAAACTGATATGATATAGGAGGAGTAGAACCGTGCTTGAACTGAAATTATTAAGTAGTTAAAGTGAACCAAACTACCGGAATATTATCGTTCTGAAGTGAACAAAATTGATCGTGTCTAGTCCTTGTATGAGCCGAGCTCTCTATGGTCTAAACCTATCGCGTACTGATCTAGTTATATTTAGTATAAACTGTTAAGTTATGTCCTGAACCGAGCTGATTAGATCTAAGCCAAACTCCTTCTTCAAAACCAAATTGTTTGGATGGATGATCATATTTTCGAACTGCTTATTTGAGGTCTGTCCAGCTTTGTACAAGAACGTTTCAAGAATTTTCCAAATCAGTTTCAAGACCAATCTATAGGTGAGTCTAAGGTGATGTGGTGTTAGATCACATATGTGTGTGTGATTGAATGGAATGGAACTATATCAGTTAAGTACTAAAGTCTCTTAATCCATTGAAAATGTGTGGAGTTTACTTAATGTTAATATTTAACACTTAAATAAATATTTGAAACTACACATTGAGGTTAAGCCACTTCTTAGTACTTGAGAACTCAAGTGCTAATTATAAGTATAAATAATGTATGGATTAATTATGAAATAATTATGGAATTAAGTACGAAATGAAAACTCATTATTAAATCACTATCCCTAAATTTCCTCATTACCGTGACTTGGTCCTGCGAATGGAACAAGGTCATGAAAACACGATGATGGGGTAGCACCCTGGAGGCCGTGTACTGCATGACGATGCAGTCCCGAATGTTCATTAAGACGTTCGAGGATGATGGTAATGCTAACTCACTACTCTCGGTTAGCCTTTGTGGTTTGTCGAGTTTAGTATATATTTTGTAATTATAATTGAAGTGATGAAGGGCGGGTAACAAGGAAGTGATAAATAAAATGAGATTCACATTGACTAATAATATATTAAAGCATAAATCAAATACTTGTATGTTCATGTTCATGCTTTGATGATTTTTTGAATGTACTATTGATTGTGTAGTGATCTAGATTCACTGGGTAAACTAGTTACTCACGACTCATTGTTGTGGGTGCAGGTAACCACTAGTTGGGAGACCTCTTCTTTTTGGACGGAAGGAACGGCCAACCAGCGGTAGTATTTTGTTGTCCTTGCAACGTATCTTTTATTGTATATTTACTTAAAACGTTGTTGAGTGTTAGGCCGTAGGGTGAAACTATAACGCTTTGTAAGTGTTTAAAAGTAAATGAATAATGTATAAAAGATGATTATAAATACGAGTACTCAAACGATATTAGTCCTTGTCCGGGATGAACTAACTATCGGATACTCGGTCGGGTTGAAAAGCTTGGTCGATATCCGGTAGGAGCGTTGGTGTCCTCAAATTGCTTGTCCAAGATTATCGATTTTTTTCCGTGAACCTCGGGTCGGCTTTCAGGGAACATCGACCGTGTCATTACCGGTCATCTACGATCGGGGGTGTCACATGAACTACTTTTCACTCTTCACAATTTCATGATAATAACATAGAATATCAACTGTGGTGATTCAACCTTTTATATCTTCTCCTTTCTCTTTTCCTTTTTGTTCTCTCAAATCCGTTGTAGATGATGGAAACTTCGATCGTGATGAAAACCGTCATCAACGATCCCACAAGTGATGAAAAAAGTAACAACAACTGTAGAAAGTTATGAAAATGGTTTCAATGGCAATTTCTTCTTCTCGCGCTCCAAATCTGGGTTTTTTCTACGATTCTAGGATTTTTTGTTTTGGATAATTTCTGATTTAGGGTTCTTGTTGTTTTCCCTTTCAAAAACTGTTTCGTGTTTTTTTATTTATTTCATCGTCATATTTGGATTCAGTATAACTCAGTGTTACTAACTCAGTCAAACTCGGTATAACTAACCTAGTAGTTCTTAGTATCACGCAGTATAACCAATAGAACTTGGTATAACTAACTCAGTAATACTCTAGTATATCAGTATAACTCAGTCGAACTCGGTATAACTAACTCAATAGTACTCAATATTATGTAGTATAATCAATATAATTCAATATAACTAGTATTACTTAGTATAATTAATTCAATAGTACAACTCAGTATAATTTAGTAAAACTAAGTATAATTTAGTAAAATTAAGAAAAAATATATTAATATAATATAGTATCCAAAACTTCAAATTTTAAAAATTTGAAAATTCAAAATTTTTAAATATTTATTTAAAAAATACAAAATGGCAAAATTGGATTTCCATGTTTCATAAAACTAAGAGGACATAAGGGATTTGAGAGGTCCATAGAAGATAGACTCTATGACAAGTGCGGGCAATATAGGAGATGACTCGTGGAGGAGACTCGTTGGTGTCTAGAGAGAAAGATCAGAGAGTTTGAGAGAGAGATTTTTATATTTTTTCTATAAGTGTAGAGAGAGAAAGTGTTTTGTGACTTAATTACAAATTTGGGCCAAAATTGAATTGGAGCCAAAACCCATACTATTATTGGAGCCAATTTTTGGAACCTAATCTTGTGGGGGCAAATATAATTGGAGTCAGATATTAACATCTTGTAAATCCTAAAACTATAAATCTCATATTTAGGGTATATAGGGTATGTAATATAAGGTTTGGGTTTAAGAATGGAATTAACTTTTTATTAATATTTCATTTTGTTAGTTTCATACGGATTTAAGATTTACCTAAAACTTTTTAATTTTATATATATGATTTTCATATGAGACATGAATACATGATTGAATGTCTTATTCTTTGTTGGTGTAAAATTTTTCTGTATAGCTTATATAATTAAAAATTTCAAATATATTTAATAATACAACTAGATTCTAACCCGTCCTTTGAAAGGGTATATATTTTGTTTAAATATTTTTTGAATAAATTAATTTTTATACTTTTTAATTATATTTATGGTTAATTATTTATCAATAATATAAAAGATTTAATGTTATTAATATTAAAAAGTAATACATGAATAATAAATAGTTAGACCAAATATTTATCAGTAGATCATAATTCTCTTTTAATATATTAGATATTTAGGAATCCTATTTGGTGTGAATTTGATCGACTATATTGGTTTTTTACAGGAAAAAAAACTCAATCTTATCAATTAGTGATTCTTGTATCTACGTTGTAAACTCTTTTGATATCACCCTGTAATGTAGGGCCGTCGTGTTTCATACCGTGAAAATATCACGAATATTTCGTCCAACTCAAGTTGTAAAACATTTTATATTAAGAATATTTTCTACAGAAATTACTAAGACTACCACAATTTAATTATCACTTTTCAAAAATGCACTCAATCAAAAATATATTAACATTTGGGTTTACATTTTAGTGATTATTACTTGAGGTTTAGTATTAAAAGGGTGAGGTTGAGTTTCTAAATGTTTTATAAATATTTTTTAAAAAATAATTTAGTCTATTTTCATCATAAATTTAGGGTATTTTGAAAATAATCATTCATTAATCGTAAATTGGAAAAATGATATCAAACTTGCGGTAGAATTGAAATTTCTCATATTTCCTAATATATTTTCTGATATTATAGAACTTTAATCATTTAGGCAAATACTATATAGATCTAGGATTCTTCAATCTGATATATTTTGTCCTCTTTTGGTTACTTAAAGTTAGAGTTTGAGAACATGGTTAGTTTGATGTTTATTGATTACATAAAGTTTTTATGTGTATATATTGTAAATATATTTTGGTTTTAGGTTTTGTTTTTATTTAAAATTTGAAAGACAAATTGTTAAGAATAGCACAAGTGAAGTACCACTTTTTAAAAACACTCTCAATCAAAAATATATTAACGTTTGAGTTTTTTAGTGATTATTGTTTAGAGTTTAGTGTTAAAAGGGTTGAGTTTCTAAATGTTTTATAAATATTTAGAAAAAAATAGTTTAGTCTATTTTTATCATAAATTTAGGGTATTTTTGAAAATAGTCATTTATTAATGGTAAATTTGAAAAATGGTATCAAATTTGTGGTAGAATTGAAATTTCCTCAACTTGAAAATTTTTTGTTTCAGATTTAGATTTAAATTTTAGTATTATGATATAAGGTTTTGATATATGGTTTGGTCTAAGGTAAGATTTAAGATTAAATTTGATATTTAGATTTTTGATTTAGAACATGTGGTTTGGATAAGTTTTGGGAAAGGGTTTGAAGTATAATTTGTGGTTAAGTTTTAAGTATAAATTTATGATTTGCAAGTTTTAGAATGAAATTATAGTTTTTATTAGAGACTAAACCATGTTTTTAATTATATTATAGTAAGTAAAACTTCACATATAAAGCTCAGTGTTTAATATTTGTATATAGGGTTTCACATTTTTATTATTGAAGGTTTAAAATCATGTATAGGGTTTAGGGAAATAGACAGGAAAAAGAAATTCTGACTAATTAGCTATTAATTACTGGATGATATGCGACTAATAAACGTAGTCGCACAAAATTAAGTACACCATCCACAAAAAGTGATAAACACATGTTTCATACCAGTTTTTTACTAAGTGAATGGCGACTGATTTATAACTTGCTGAAGAGTGGCAAAACAGCCGCAACTTTTGCGTCTAATTGGCAACTACAACTTACCGACTACAACGTAGTCACAAAACATCATTAATTTACGATTATTTTGCGACTATAAACATTAGTCGCAAATTTGCAACAGAATTACGATGAATTTAATTTGGTCACAAATTGGTGGGTAATTAGTTGTAAAATTTTGCAATTGCACTTTTAGTCAAAAAACGTAGTCAGTAATTGAATGTTTTCTTGTAGTGAATTGATATGAGTATTAATGATTGTATAAAAGAAGTATTGATCAACACTTTGTAGTACCGATCGACATTCTTCTTGAATTCGCATACAAGAGTTAGAATTCTAGGATTTAGACATTTGATTAAACTCGCAGCTAGAGCTGGATATTGTATTGTTGAATTCTAGTTCTAGGATAAAACCCTTAGTATCTATAGATTTGAGTTCTGATAACCTGAATAAAACTCTAAGTCTAGCACTTTTTTCCATCTATTACAACTCATTTCTTTAGGTTCTTATTATTTACTACGTTGCATTATTTAACCTAGCTTAATCTGAAACTCAAATCTATTGTGTAAAAGATAAAGTCTATGTTTATTCGATCCCTAAATATTATCATCAATCTCTTATTTGAAAAAATTGCTCTAAGGATTACTTGAACATATCAAGGGTTTAAACATATTTAATCTTAACCTGTTGTCTTGTTTTCTCCTTTAAACTGTCTAAAATTTCTTATTTTTTCATGATTTTTTTCCACTTTCTAACTATTATGCGGTTATTTCCACATCTATTTCTTTGTCTGAATTCTTTCTCATGAATTATTCTTTGACTGTGTGGCATTGTTCTTTATGCAGACACTGCAGCAGCGTTTTTTATGCAGACACTGCAGCAGCGTACAATTACTTAAAAATATACTATCTAGCATATTTATATTTTCTCTTACAACTGCTAAAATACGATGCCAAAGGTAAAACATTTTAAAATTGTAAGTTTATGTGACGCTGTAAAATCTGGTGACAGAAAAGTCAACTAAATGAATATGGCATCTTGACATGCGTAAATACTTCTTTTATCAAATCAAGCACCAAAAATATCTCCTTGTTACTGATTTCACACGTAAATTTAAAATGATATTATTCTAGTATAAAAAACAACTTGGTGAAGTTACTGCATCTTACATATAACTCTTTATTATAATCAGCAATAGCTCCTCAAAACCTTCTCCTTTTCCACGAGTTCTTGTAGAAGTTGCTGGTATATCAGTGTTCATTGGTAGGCCTGGGACGTATTATCTGGGATCCGGATTCGATCCGAGATCCGTCCCGTATTCGCTCCGAAAATAGGATATCTGGAGTGTCTGGATCCGATCCGGATAGTAAAATTTCGGATCCATCCAAACCGGATCCGAATCCGGATATCTTAATTTTTAGGTCCGGATATCCGGATCCGTGTTTTTAAAATATATTAAATTTTTAATTTTATTAATAATTATATTTGATATATTAGTATTTATACATAAAATAATTTTTGTAATATTATATTTAAATTTTACTAAAATTATATGTCATATATATATTCATAAATTTTGTATAAATCTTTAATTTATGTTTTATTTTTATATTTTTTAATTATTTTTACGGATCCGGATCTGAATCCGGATATCCGCGGGTATGACAATATCAAGGCGGATATCCGAAGTCCGGATACCCGGCAGACACGGATCCGACTCCGAATACTAAAGTCACGGATCCGGCGAATCCGGATCCGAATCCGGATATCCTAAAATACTCCGGATATCCGATCCGTCTCACCCCTATTCATTGGTTGCTCAGAGATTCATTCCCATTTTCACCATGCATTCATATTAATATCTGGAAAAACATCATCTAAGAGATTTGAAGCTTAATCTAATTGAACTCGAGCCATATGAGAAAGTACTTTTGCATTTTCTATATAGTATCCAACTTATGTAAAAACTTAAAAAAAAACATAACACATCAAATCACCTTCCAAATCTTCTCTTGACTTAGGTTTGGTTAGAGAACAACGATAACATGCACATTTCATTATTTGTGCCTTTGATCTAGCAAATGCAAAACCCAAAAAAAAAAAATCACTTCTAGTATGTAGTCCTGAGAGAAAACGTGGTTTTTATCCATGATTTATCAATTGGAATCTGAAAAAAATATTTTTGCACGATTTGTAAACTTTAAGTTTACAAATCATTCATTACGAATTCTCAAAATTTAATAAATAATAAAATCATATATAGAACAATATGTTTATTATAATGAATCGTTTGGTATTTAAAACCTACACAAACTATGAAAACGTGTTGACCATTTTGGTCAATGTAAATTGGTCATTAGCATCAATTATTAGCATAACTGAAATATAAAAATCTAATAATCAATAAGTTAATCCCTCGAACTGAAAATCCAGAACATCATAAGTCAGTTTGCTTAAAAACTAAACACAACTTTGACTTTTGATTCTCAGAGAGTTTTAACATTCTTTTTCTAAAAAGAAATTTGTAAAACCCTCACATAAACCCAAAAACAAGTATGTCGATTTTCCTTATAACAAAAGACACCTTTGATTTTCGATGACCGAAATTTTTTCTCAAAAATAAATTGCAAGAAAAGTGAGGAAGATCGTAATGTACCCTGGAAAAGAAGCAAAACAAAAACATAGTCAATAATTAGTGGGTTAGTTTCTTTCATTTTAAAATACAGAGACCATGTACTAATTTACCTTTTCTAATTAAAATAATTTTGATAGATTGATGACAGACAATTTTGCAAAAACAAAATTATCGATATGAGATGGAAATATGATCTTTTTCTTCGATGTGCGCATTGAGGAAGAGAAGGTCAAACAATACACATGCAGACAATGTCAAAAACTAATTAGCTGATAAAAAGCTAACAAAAAACATTCTTTGCTTAACGATATATGAATCAATTTAAAAATAGTTATATAGGTTAAATACTTTTTTATCTAACTCCAAATTAAACAATAGTATATTTTGAGATATATGTTAGTTCTTCTTGCATATATATACAACTAATATAAATAGGTTTTCAACTATTCTGTTTCACTATTATTACATACGTTCTAAAATTTTGTGGTCAAAATCTTTAATAAAATAATGAAAAATTTATATATATGCCAGTTATTTTATTAATGCAGATTATATATTTAGTATCAAATGTTAATGACACAAAAATAAGTTAAATAATATAATTTTAATTAAATAGACGTAAAATAAAGAAAATTTTATGATATTAATATACGTTTTTTAGCATCAATTTTTGTCGTACATTTTATAATATTTGAAAATGGCGCTAATTAAAAAAATAAATAAGCCTCTTAAAATATAACAAGTGAAAAACGGCGACAAGGGCGACTAGGGCGATTTCATGTCCGCTTGAGTTAAATCCTCGGAATTTGCTCATCATCTGATCTTATCCATTGATAATAGATCACACTCGGTTCGTTTCCAGGAAATCAACTTTGTGGCTGTAGAAGAGTCTCATCGTTGTAGAATATCTTTGTGGTTTTAGCTGATAGTGGTGAGATCATCTTTGTTCCTGCTCGGTGTTCTCACTAGATTTGATAAAGGCAATCTCCATTGACGGAATGAGCTGATATCCGTTGAGATTGGCTCCTCTTCAGATCTTGTTATTCTTTGGTAATAGATCATCCGATCTCTCCGAGGTCTCCTCTGTTGGACAAAACATTCATCGTTGTGAGGTTTTGTTTGTATGAGATGGCTGTTGCGCTAATTAAGTTCTTCCCATGTTCGCTGGTGTGATCTGTTTGATTTGATAATTTCTGCCTCATAAACAATCGTCCCCGCGATTTGTGTTTTCCGGTTACTGTTGCTTCCTTACTATCACGGATCTGTTGTCTGGTGATCTCGGCTTGGATTAAGTCTCTCTCTCTCTCTCTCTCTCTCTCTCTCTCTCTCCTCTCCTCTCTCTCTCTCTCCTCCCTCCCCTCCCTCCCTCCCTCCCTCCCCTCCCTCCCTCCTCCCTCCCTCCCTCCCTCCCTCCCTCCCTCCCTCCCTCCCTCCCTCCCTCCCTCCCTCTCTCTCTTCTCTCTCTCTCCTCTCTCCCCTCCCTCCCTCCCTCCCTCCCTCCCTCCCTCCCTCCCTCCCTCCCTCCCTCCCTCCCTCCCTCCCTCCTCCCTCCCTTCTCCTCCCTCTCTCTCTCTCTCTCTCTCTCTCTCTCTCTCTCTCTCTCTCCCTCTCCCTCTCCCTCTCCCTCTCCCTCTCCCTCTCCCTCTCCCTCTCCCTCTCCCTCTCCCTCTCCCTCTCCCTCTCTCCCTCCCTCTCCCTCCTTGCTACGCTGGAGCCAAACCACCCCAGAGCCACCAAGTCGCCACCCGGAGGAGCCGTCAGTTTTCTCTATCTCTTCCAGTTAAGCCGAGTGTCTTGTGGTGTTGATGCTCATCATGGTTCATCGCTGATTGTACCCGTGATCAGATATGGGTTCCAGATGTAGATCTATTCAAGATCAATCTCCAAATCTTCCATCCAGGTGGGTTGGTCTCAAAACCAATTTATTTTTTTGGCCTCGTATATCGTTGAATGCTGGATTAGGTCTGGTTAGTATTGATTGCTTGTTAGGTTGTTTGATCATAATGGATGCTTGGTTGATAGTTGCATATGACATACTGCATAAGAACACTCATATTGTTAAAGGACTTAATAGACTGATTGTGTTGATGTGAGAAATTGTTTATGCTATTGCTTGATGATTGTTTACAACTTAACTGAGAGCTAGGTTGATAGAAAAAGTTGAATTAATAGGTTACTAAAATATAGAATGGATAGATGATTGAGTGTTAGGGTGGGACTATGTGTTGTATGTGAGTGTTCGCAAATTGTTGAATGTAGAGGGAGAGTGATGTGTCGGTTTGGCGTGTGTGTGCCAGTTTGGCGAGTGCTGGTTTGGAGACTGTTGTGTGTCCGGGCAGGATGGCCTTGGAGGGACAGCAAGGGGGATGTGTGAATGTGTGGAAATGTGTTTGCTTGATTGTATGTGTGTGTAGCGTAGTTGTTTTTTATTCGTAATCAAGTCTTGTTGAATGTTCGTGTGGGTAGTCAGTCCTCATTCTGCATTGAGCTATATGGGTGGCCATGTGGACATGCTGGCCTAGAAACCATCTCACTGAGTAATCCATTTACACATTCCCTCCTCTCCCTTTCCATTTCCCCTCCATCTTGCAGGATTATGAATAGAAATGCTGGATATCGGTTGGGTTGGTGGATTTAAACATAAAGGAACACGTTTGGTGATTCTCGGACCATTGGTGGGACACGAAGGCTTGACTTTTACTGTAGACACCTTTCCATAAGTCCGCGCTCTGAACCCCAGTCGGTTTTGAGGAGGCAGGTCTTACAATTTGGTATCAAAGCGAGGTTAAGGTCTCTCTCTACTTAGTGAGAGATCAGTTTATGTCTTTGGAAAATCCTTATTTCAGTTGCAAAAACATTTATGAAATTTTATGGCTTTAAAAATTTTGCGAAATGTTTTAAAAACCACCAACGTTGGTTTTAATATTCATCATTCTAGCAGCCAACAACAAATTAGAGAGACCTTCTCTACAGCCACTGTAAATTGGTTGATTCGCAGCATCTAACATTTCATAAAAAAATTTTGCATCTATGTTAGGTTCTTCATGAGATTCATCATGAGCTACAAATGCATCACCTACCATATCATGAACCCTATCATAATCTACCATCTGTTCCTCCTGATGGTAACTATTTTTATTATGCAAATAATCAACCGCGGGTTCAACCTAAAAATTGGTATTATTACTGCTAGATTCATTCCCACAATTACTATAACCTTCTCCATGTTGAAACCAAATATAGTAATGTGGCGTGAAACCTCTATTTACTAAATGCTTCCAAACATTTTCTTGAGTGCTTAATTTTAAATTGTTGCATTTCCGACAAGGACAAAACATCTTACCGCTTTCTTGCGTGAGCAGTGTAGAATCTGCTTGATGCATAAATGTCTCCAGCCCTTCGAGATATTCTTTCGTCACTCTCCTGTTACCATCTCTGTGTGTATACATCCACCTCTGCAACTCAAAAATATTTCCATCTCCGTACATTTTTTTTCTTTCACTTTTTCAATTTTTTTTCTCTTTTACGTTTTCAAATTTTTTGGGTATCTTTCATTTGAAACTCCAACAACATATTTATAGGAAAATTTAGAATTGGTAGATGACATTTTACCTCGAATTTATGAAGAAAGATGGTAGGTATACACCCAAAACAAACACATTTACAACTAAAAAGCAGTAGGCCTCGTTGTTTCCTCGGTAGATGGTTTTCTCGTAAAGTCCACGTAAAATTAGCGAGAAGTTTACATGGAAATTCACTATGCCACGCAATATTCTCGCTACGTAACGTCAATTTGACGAGGAAACCTGTTTCTCGTTTATTCACGAGGATTCTACGAGTTTCGGGACTTTCCTCGTAATTTCCTCGTAAAGAACACGTAATCTTACGAGGTCTCTTTTTCCTCGTTAAATTTCGTAGTTAATAAATTGGTTTCTTGTAGTGAACCATATATCATATGTATGCTTCTACTTATGGTTCTTATCGGATCCGGTTACATGTAGGATGCCTTCGCGAGCCGTGTCATCTTCAAACTGGTTAGAGTTCTTTAGTTTGTTGTGCATATTCTTGTTTAATTGTTACACGACAAATATATAAACTTGTTAGACCAAATATAGGGCATTACACTGTGAACGAAAGGGCATCCTTTCGTATGCCATCAAACCTATATATGAAAAGATTGTAATGAGAAAAGGAAGCACATAGTGTTACTTCACCATCGTCAAAGGAGTGTACAATAGTTCATCAGTTGTTTATGCCATTGCCCAAGCCCAAGGTGATGTCCAGCCAAGCGAGGATGTGATCGCCCGAGGAAGGTGCGGTCGGACCCCATTGCGGGGAGGGGGAAGCCCACCGGTGGAGGAACCGCCAATGAGGAAGCGGGGTCACCCGTGTAAGACCCCCATTGCAGATGTGGACACTCCGGGAGGAAGTTCCGCACCAAGTGAGTCTGGACCCGTAGTTCAGACTTTGTAGAGATTCCGCTCAGTCAGGGACTACGCTAACGCGTTCTTGGGTATGCCCAAGATGTGCAAGACAAAACCTGCAGAGGTATGATGCCAGTTTTATTTGGAAGGATTCCGTAAGGATATTCGGGTTGAATTGAATGGTTTTATGGAAACGTTGGAGTTTTCCTTGGTGAGGTGGGTGGCTTGTCAAGCTATAGAGGCCGAGCAATTGATCGTTAGTAGAGCCATTAATATCTCGAGTCCTGAACCGCAAGAGGACCCATCCAAAGATTCACAGTGGGAAGATGAACCGGGGTCACCAGCTAGAGTTTTCCACGCCACCGATCATGGATCGAGTCGGGATGCGCTTCTCCATTTCTTAGTGGCTATCTGAGATCCTAGGTTCATGTTGTTGGAGTAGGGCACATGTTTTTTTTCTATAGTTGGCTTTCAGTGTTCTCTCTAGGCTGAGGTTTCCTACCGTTTGAGTAGTGTGCGTCAAGATTTTACTTATTCTGTTGTGGTCCTACTCCCTTTTCATTTATTATATTGATTTGTTGGCTTTTGAAAGATCCTTGAGTAAAGTTTTGTGTGCTCTTGAGTAAAAGTTATTTTCCCAAAAATCGTTGTGTCTCCGATGTATCAGTGGGATAGTGTGTTATGGCATTGATCCTAAGAATGTTCGGAACTCAGGACGAATTTCCAGCCACATGGGGAGAACTGTAAGATCCCTATCCCACATGCCCAAAATTCTTTTTTTTTTAAATTCTAAATGGAAAGTTCACTAGGTCCAGGGCCCATAAGAGTTAACCTAGGGTTTTCCCTCATTTTCTTATACATAGTGAGCTACACCCTCCATTTTCTCTCATCAGAAAACCAGAGCAAAGCCCTTTAGAATTTCAGAGAGATTGGAAAACCCTAGCCGTCAAGGGTCTCCTTTTTCTCGTCTCTCTCGGCCTCTCTCTCTCTCTCTTCATATCTCTCTTTTTGATCTCCCTATTCTCTTTCTCTTCTCTCTCTCTCCTTGCTGCGCCGGAGCCAAGCTGCCAGAATGCCGCTGTGTCGCCACCCCGAGGAGCTATCAATTGTCTTCATCTCTTCCAGCCGAGCCAAGTGTCTTGTGGTGTTAATGCTCATCAAGGTTTGTCACTGCTTGTTCCTGTGTTCAGATCTACGTTCCAGATGTAGATATATTTGAGATCAATCTCCAGATCTTCCATCCAGGTTGGTAGGTCTCGAAACCAGTTTCTTCTCTTGGCCTCTTATATCGTTGAATACTGGATTATGTCTGGTTAGTCTTGATTGCTTGTTAGATTGTTAGATCATAACGGAAGCTAGATTGATCGTTGCATATGACATACTGCATAAGAACTCTCATATTGTTAAAGGACTTAATGGACTGATTGTGTTGATGTGAGAGATAGTTTGTGATATTGCTTGATGATTGCTTACGACTTGATTAAGAGCTAGGTTGATAGAAATAATTGAACGACTAGGTTACTAGAATTTTGAATGGGATAGATGATTGAATGTTAGGGTGGGACCATGTGTTGTATGTGAGTGTTCGCAAAGTGTTGAATGTAGAGGAAGTGTGATGTGCCTGTTTGGCGTGTGCCGGTTTGGTGAGAGCCGGTTTGGCAACCGTTGTGTGTCCGGGTGGGATGGTCTTGGAGGGACAGCAACGAGGATGTGTGAATGTGTGGAAATGCGTGAGTTTTATTGTATGTGTGTGTAGCGTAGTTAGTTGTTATCCGTAATCGAGTCTTGTTGAGTGTTCGTGCGGCTAGTCAGTCCTCGTTCTGCATTGAGCTATATGGGTGGCCATGGGAAGAGGCTGGTCTAGAAGCTATCTTAATGAGTAATCCATTTACTCATGCCCTCCTCTTCATTTCCATTTCTCCTCCATCTTGCAGGATTATGAATAGAAATGATGGATATCAATTGAGTTGGTGGATTTAAATATAAAGGAACGCGTTGGTGATTCTTGGACCATTTCTGGATATGGTGGCTTGTCTTTTGGCGTAGAGACATGTCCCTAAATCTGTAATCTGAACCCCAATCGGTTTTTTGGGGAGACGGGTCTTACAATTTGTGTGCGTTGCATCTCTGAGTTTCCTTTGAATTTACAGAAATTAAACCTTTGTTTGTTAACAATGGACAATTGATCACTGTATTCGCTACTCTGGTTTTGATATGTACGGTCTAAGTCACCACTTTGACTATTTGGATGCTGAAGAAGACGACAACCATCACGAACTAAGTTATTGATTCTATCTCTTGTTTTAATAATTTAGTGGTGGTTAGTGTTTAGGAGCAATCACATACCCTCTGTTTCGATCACGACTTCGTTGGGCCTCTGATAACGGCTTTATTTGAAACATCTATTACACCATGACAATGATTAACGTGGATGCTGACTTTATTTAAAAGTTGAGAGCTTCTTTGAATTCTTAATTAGAATATTTTTTTGAATTATTAAAATTATTAAAAAATTCATTTGAGTTTTTAAAATGCGAACATGTAAACCACCTGGTCTTCATCTATGAAGACTCTTAGTTGAAACTGTTGAAGGCTTGAAAATGACCTTATAGTTCAACGACTAAAGAATATGCATCTGAAGCATCATCCAGGAGTATTATTCCTCTCAGAAACAAAAACTAAGAAGCCTTTGCTACATAACATTCATGCTGATTTGGGATATGACCATTTGTTCACTGTTGAGTCACTTGGCGAAAGTAGAGGTTTAGCTCTGTTTTCATGGATGATCTCCATGTTAATGTTTTGTTCGCAAATAACCTTCTGAATGATGTCGAGAAAGTCACTGATGGAGCAGCGTTTTTTATGACAATTTTTTATGGGATCCTGTTTGGATCGGAGAAATCAAGTTTGGGAACATCTTATGTGTTTCGCCACAACTAGAGATGGACCTTGGTTCACGATAGGTGACATTAATAAAATTACAGGACACCATGGGAAAGGAGGAAAAAGATGATCTAATATATATTTCCTCTCGTTTAACCTAATGTATCGGATTGTGGTATGCTTGATTCCCATGCACGAAAAAATCAAATGTCATGGGGAAGGAAAAGAAGTTGTAATTATGTTTGGTGTCATCTGGACTTAGTTGTGGGGAATGAAGATTGGCATGATAAATTTCCACACTCTAAAGTACAATATCTCCGTATTTGAGGATAGGATCATCGTCCGGTACTAGCAGATATCCTCTCTAAACTAATCAGAAACGAAAAAAAATTCAAGTTCGATAACCGTTGGCTGGATAGTGAAGAAATACGTCAAGTAATTTCAGATGGCTGGAACTTTTCAGAACTCCTACCAAAACCAAATATCATGGAACATATATCAAATTCTAGAAAAGCGTTAGTACAATGTAAAAGAGAAAAGGACTTAAATACAGTGAAACTAATTAAAGATCTAAAATCGAAGGTGGAAAACTTGTATTCGGATGATGACGCAACAACATAAGAAATAGGGGCAGCCTAAAAGAATTAACTAAGGCTCTTAGGGAGAAGAGCTTTCTTGGAAGCAAAAGAGTAGAGAACTACTATGGCTCAGAGAAGGCGATTTGAATACCAAGTTCTTTCTTTCAATTACCAAACAAAGGAGAGTCAGGAATAAGATAACGGGTCTGCTGGATTCTGGGGGGAATCTCGTCGAGGATGAGAAAAAATTAGTAGCCATTGCAACTAGTTACTTTAAAGATCTGTTTGGTGCATCTAACCTGGAACTGATTGATGAGGCACTAGCGAACGTAACAACGTCAATATCTGACCATCTGAATGCATATCTTACATCTCATGTTTCATAATGGGAAATTAATCTTGTTCTATTTGCTATTCACCCATAAAAATCCCCTGGGCCTGATGACCTCACATCTTTATTCTATCAAAACTTTTGGTATATCATAAAACAAGATTTAACTCGTATGGTTAATGAATTCTTTTTCGGTTGAATTATGGGTAATGGCCTCAATGATGCCAATATTTGTCTCATACCAAAGAAAGAAAAATTGAATTAAATGTGTCAATTTCGACCTATAAGCCTATCAAATGTGAGCTTTACGATAATATCCAAGGTCTTATGTCAAAAAACTAAAAATGGTGCTATTGGACCGTATGTCTGAAACCTAGTTAGCCTTTGTTGCTGGAAGACAGATAACTGATAATGTATTGATAGCACACGAAATGTTCCATGCTCTCCGTACAGATCCCTATAGAAGGAATAAGCGAATGGCGATAAAGAAAGACATGAGTAAAGCTTATGAGCGGTCGGATTGAGAATTTATTAGTGCGGTCATGAAGAAAATTAGATTTTCAGACACGTGGATTCAATGGATAATATAGTGTGTATCATCAGTAAAATATCATGTCCTTTTCAACGGTCAACTAAGAGGAAAGATAGCCCCTAAGAGGTGTTTATGCCAAGGAGATCCTCTGTCTCCTTTCATCTTCATCCTATGCACGGAAGCGCTCGTTATCCTTCTTATTCATGCGAAGAATCAATGTAAGATAACGGGGATGCTGCGTCTCACGTGCTAGCCCCCCCAGTACCACACATTCTGTTTGCTGATGATAGCATGTTCTTCTTTAAGGGGGAGCCCCGTGAATGCGATGAAGTCAAGAAAGCAATTTGTTGGGGTCAAAAACGGTATTCTCGAAATCAGCATCTAAAAATTGTCTTTCTATATGAATGCAGTTTCGAAATCGACATAACGAAAGTCTTCGGGCCAAAACTCGAAAGAAAGGAACACTGATCAACCAATTCGCCCGTATGGCGAGTTGGACAAGGCCAACTCGCCATACGGGCGAGTGGGATGGCATGACACGACCAAATCGCCCATAGGGCAAGTTAGACAAGGCCAACTCACCGTACGGGCGAGTTGGTAGGCACAACACGACCAACTCGCCCGTATGGCGAGTTGGACAAGGTCAATTCGCCTAACGGGCGAGTTATATGGCACGAGCAATCCGACTCGCTCGTTCGGCAATTTGGATCAAATCAATCCATTTTCACCTCGTCCTCGTTAAAATCCCTCTTTTGATTCTTGATCGAATTTATCTTTGTTCTTTCTCAATCTGGATTGACGTTGAAACTTTACCAAAAGATCTCATTTTCTCGAGAAAGGATCGGGTCGATCGTATGAGACGATAACGGTTAACTAAACACCTAAAGGTCCCATACAAAAGGTCCTAACTCTCGGACGTCGTCGTCTTAACAATGTTATTTCGATAAAATCGTAGAAACGCCTAAGTCAGAAAACGGGCCGACGAGGTGTAAAGCTCGGCTAAAGGCCCACTCGCGATTTTATCCGAAATCAAGTCCAAACTTTGTGAAGGGTTATCTTTTATTTTGCAGGAAAGGATAAATGTTAAGTTTGAAGGGATAAATGTCAAGATCGAAGGATAAATGTTAAGTTTTCGAAGATAATCATGAAAATCGAGGAAAAAAGGAATATTTCTGCGAAGCGATAAATTCGACCAAGCGCAGAAGGAGAAAGAAAAAATTGCCTCTAGAGGAGTATATAAGGACTTCAAGGGTGATGATGCAGAGAATACACGAAAATCTCCACTCAAGCAAACAAAGCTTAGCACTTAGAGCATTTAGGAAACTTTCCCTTTTTGTTATTCGAGCTGCGACTCAACTAAGGTTTTGCAGTCTTAGGTTATTAGAACTAGGAATCTCGCCAACAGATCTCATAGCCTAGGCTCCTATCCTGTTGTAAATGCTCATACGCAAATTCGAAATAAGCCATCTATTTTCTCTCTTTTCGATTCCTACTTTGTTTTCAATATTAACTTCGTATTCTTACTGATTGGCATGTGGTTTAGAAGATATCCGGGAACTCTGGGAAACTAGGGTTTACGCTGCGTTCCTAATTCAACAGAAATCGAAAGTGCGAATTTCGGTTCCACAATCCATAAAAGACCAAAAGGGTCCCTCCTTCACCCACTGGGTGACCCTCATCAATGAAGCACAATCCTCTCTCACCAAAGCAATCCCGTCGACGTACCATATGTTCCTCAAGTTCCCAACCCGGCGCGGAATCGAGACCATCTGGGGAGATCGTAGAATCTCGCGAGTTTGATTCGCTGCAGAGTCAAAACGGAAGAATCCGTTAGCTGTATTTCCACTTAAAAAATGAAATCGTCTTCCATCGAGAACACGCCAGAACAAGATGACACTGAAGTCTTTTGGCAATCGCGAGCAGTCAAAGCTTTGGATGGGAGACGAGAACCAACCTATGAGCCCGTTGTCTCGGTATGTCTAGACGAAGCGTTCGCAGATAGTTGTGTAGAGATCGGTGCAAACCTGAGCGAGTCTCTGAAAATCGAGCTCATAGCTTGTCTGAAGGAGAACTCGCACACATTCGCATGGACCACAGAAGATATGCCAGGGATCGACATCAATGTCACATGTCACGAGCTCAACGTTGACCCGACTTTCAAACCCGTCAAACAAAAAAGACTAAAATTGGGACCAGAACGCGCCGAAGAGGTTAACGTCAAGGTCAAAAAACTCCTCAAAGTTGGGTCCATAACAGAGGTCAGGTATCCCGATTGGCTCGCTAAACCGGTAGTTGTCAAAAAGCAGTATGGGAAATGGAGAGTCTGCGTCGATTTCACCGATCTCAATAAAGCATGCCCAAAGGATAGTTTCCCACTACCACATATCGACCGCTAAGTCGAAGAAACCGAAGGGAACAAAGCCGGTCCTTTATGGACGCCTTCTCTTGGTATAATCAGATTAGATTGAATCACGACGATCAAGAAAAGACCGCATTCATAACTGACCGCGATACTTACTGTTACAAGGTAATTCCATTTGTTCTGAAGAATGCTGGTGCAACTTACCAACGGCTCGTCAACCGAATGTTCTCAGAACAGCTCGGAAAAACAATTGATGTTTACATCGACGATGTGCTCGTAAAATCCCTCGAAGAGAGAGATCATATGGCCCACCTTCGAGAATGCTTCTAAAGGCTAAAAATCCACAATATGAAAACTAAATCCTGCGAAGTGCAGGTTCGCAGTGGCGTCAGGAGAATTTCTGGGCTACCTCGTGACCTACCGTGGGATCGAAGTCAACCAGAAATAGATTACCACGCTGATCAAAATGTCTTCTCCAAGAACTAAACGAGAGGTACGGAGATTGACCGGTAGGGTAGCGGCACTAAACAGATTTATCTCACGATCAACGCACAAATGTCTGCCCTTCTACGACACTCTGAAGGGGGACAAGAAATTCGAATGGACCGAGGAATGCGAAAAGGCTTTCCAACAGCTGAAGCATTACTTGGCCACTCCCCCGGTACTCGCGAAACCTGTAGAAGGGGAACCGCTCTTCTTGTACATCGCTGTATCAACCATGGCAGCAAGCGGCGTCCTTATCCGAGAAGAACGCGGCGAGCAAAAGCCCGTTTTCTATGTGACCAAAACTCTGCTTGACGCAAAGACATGCTATCCGATGATGGAAAAACTGGCACTTGCGGTAGTAATGTCAGCACGAAAGCTAAGGCCGTACTTCCAGTCCCATACGATCGCAATACTCACATCATTCCCACTGCAGGCTATCTTGCATAGTCCCAGTCAATCTGGGAGATTGAAAAAATGGGCGATAAAACTAAGCGAATACGGCATCGAGTATCGAGCGAAAACCTGCACAAAGTCACAAGTACTCGCCGATTTCTTAGTAGAACTCTCTGCGGGGTACACTGCCAGCCGAGAACCCGACTCGACCTGGACCCTCCACGTCGATGGATCCTCATCCAAGCAAGGTTCTGGGATAGGAATCCGACTCGTGTCACCAACAGGGGAAATACTGGAACAGTCATTCCGACTAATCTTCAACACCTCAAACAACGAGGCTGAATACAAAGCCCTGATCGCATGATTACGATTGGCACACAGCTTAAAAATATGCAACATTCACGCATACTGTAACTCCCAACTTGTGGCAAGCCAATACAACGGGGACTACAAAGCAAGAGACGAAATAATGGACGCATACTTAAAACTCGTTCGAGAATTAGCTCAAAGCTTTGACTAGTTTGCGCTCAACTGGGTTCCGAGAGCCGAAAATGCTCCGGCCGACGCCCTAACCTCCCTAGCATCCAGTTCAGACCCAGGATTAAGAAGGGTGATTCCCATAGAATTCATAGAACATCCCAGCATCGGACCACCGTTGTCATAAACCTAATTGACTCTCCCAACGGCAATACTGGCGAAGTCGATGACCAACCTATGCAAGAATCCGGGCTGATAGAATACAGATTCAACAAACCTTGGACGAAGGAAATCCTTGTGTATATTGCCAACAGAGAACTCCTGGCAGAAAAATGGGCTGCCCGAAAGATTAAAACCCAAGCCGCACGATACGTCTTGGTTGACGGAGAACTATACAAGTGGATATTTTCAGGGCCACTCATGACCTGCGTAGAAGGAGAAAAGACACGAAGGATAATGGAAGAAGTCCATTCTGGTTCCTGTGGAAATCACCCTGGCGGAAGATCTCTTGCAGTTAAAATAAAACGCCACGAACATTACTGGCCAACAATGATCAAAGACTGCGAAGACTTTGCGCGGAAATTCGAAAAGTGCCAAAGGCACGCCCCAACTATCCATCAACCAGCATAGGTCCTCTCATCAATCTCGGCACCATACCCATTCATGTGATGGTCGATGGACATAGTTGGGCCCATGCATAAGTCGAAACAAAAAAGGTTCTTGCTGGTATTGACAGACTTCTTCTCAAAATGGGTGGAAGCATATTGACAGACTTCTTCTCAAAATGGGTGGAAGCAGACTCCTATGCAAGCATTAAGGACACTCAATTCAAAAGCTTTGTATGGAAAAATATTGTTTGAAGGCACAGATTCTCGTACGAAATCGTAACAGACAATGAGTCTCAATTCATTTCGAGTAGATTTGAGGTCTTCTGCGAAAAATGGAAGATTCGACTAACAAATTCAACCCCTAGATACCCACAATGTAATGGCCAGGCATAAACTACAAAAAACCATCCTTGATGGAATCAAAAAGCGCTTAGATGCCAAGAAGAGTATATGGGCCGACGAACTTGAAGGAGTTCTATGTTCGCATCTCACAATTCCGAGACGCGCAACGGGAGAAACCCCTACTCCCTCGTATACGGATCAGAGTGCATGATTCCAGCGGAGGTCGAGTTTCCCGGAGTGCGTAGAAGGTTACTCCCAGAACGAGAAGAGTCAAACAATCTGATGCTGCTCGACGAGTTCGACCTGATCAACGAACGCCGGGATCAGGCCCTTATACGAGTCCAAAATTATCAACAGGCGGCTGCAATGTACTATAACGCAACGTAAGAAGCCACAGATTCAAAGAAGGTGACCTAGTCCTTCAAAAAGTTTTCTAGAATACCGCCGAACGGAACGCTGGAAAACATGGAGCAAACTGGGAAGGACCCTACAAAGTAATAAAGGTCGTCCGACCGGGGTCGTACGAAATCGCTAATATGTAGGATATCAAAATTCCGAGAACTTGGAATGCGATGCACCTCAAGAAATACTACCACTAAAACAATGCTTAGCACTGAACTACGAGATGACTTGTTCCCTAAAAATCGGACGTAGGCAGTTCGTCGCAAGACGAGTCCAACTGGCCCCCCTCATCAGAAGGGGGGGGGGAAGTCGGTACTTATACATATACTCGTATACTCCCAAAAAAACTCAAAACTATTCACTTCCGGATTCGATCTTTTCAAAACTTTTTCGGAAAAATTCTCACAAAATCGACGCAAAAATTCAACCTTCGACGTAGCGAGATGTCGCTAGCGCTCGAAGCACTCTTTTATATGTCGTAAAAACTTCCCAAAATAAAATACACAAACTAAAAAACAGTCTATCTATGACTATAAAACACGCACACCTTCTTAACACATATCCTTTGCGAAGAATCAAAAAAGGTAATATCCACCAATAAGTTTGTTGCTGATCACAACAAACTCTTAAACGTCCTAAGCAGGCTAAGACATCACGTCGATATAGCTCTCAAACAACCGACACAAGGGTAATAGCGCTATAAAAGAAATCCAAAATTTTTGTCAGCAGTTTCGGGAGGCTTAAAAATTGTCCCCGAAGAGATGCTCGATTCAAACAATACGAGTCACCTAAGCCGAGAAAATATCGCGGAATCTAAAGAGGGAAGGAATCAGCTTGAAAACGATACAGGAAACGTAAGTTGGAGTAGTCACCGCACCCCCATGAATTTTTTTCAAACATCCTGAACAATGAACAAATAGGATGATCAGCAAAAGAGTTGAGAGCGAGATGACAACTCGTATCCTCTCCTCTATACTTAATGTCTAAATCTATTCGCCCGTTACGATACTCGATAAAACCTTAGAAAACAAGGAAATAGTTCATTTAAAAAGAGGGGTCGCAGAAGCGATCGGGATTCAAAGCCACAAGCAGCCAGTCCCGAGATAAAAACACGGCCACACTCGGCCAGATCAAAACACAAACAGATAACATTAAAATAAACAAAGTCCCATACGAGACTGCGAACTCAATCGTCCTCCGCATGCAGATCCTCAACTTCACCAGTCATCCCCTACACATTCGGAACCGCCTCGCCTGCACCTTCTTTGGCTGCAGTACTCTGACCGTCGACACCATCCGAGCAATCTGGGAAGATACATTCGGATTTCAGGCCTGCGAGGATCAATTGGAAGTCCCCATCCGCGTCCGCTAACTCCCCTAACTCCGCTATGCGAACAGAAAACTTGGGATTCTCAGTTCGCGGAGATGGAGGCGTATCACCATTAAACAACTGGACATGTTGCATCCCTCCCTCGATGCTCGCCAGAGCCAAGTCCCTAACGTGGGAAGCTGCCAACGAATCAAGGAAGTCAGCGATCCTTGCCAGACAGGTTCAAAACTCGGCACGAACGATCTCCCGGGCCTCGTCGATCACACCAACCGATGATTCCTCCTAACGCTTGATCTTACGCTTTAGTCGGCGCAGATCCGAAGACTTAGCAATCTTTGACTCTTTCGCTTTAAGAAACGAGCTAGCAGTCAACATCCCTTCAAACTGCAACGATTTCTCTCGCGATTCCGCCAACTCCTTAGCAAGACGGCCGGCCTCCAACCCGCACTCACTGATCATCCCATCGATCAACGAGACAAACTGAGATAAAAAAGTAAAGAATCAGTCGATGCATGGAAAGGAGAAATGGACGAAAAAGGGAGAAGAAGTTTTCAAACTATACCTTAGCACGATGTCTGGAAACCGTTGCGGGCAGAGAGTCAGTCTCAGGCTCCTTAGTGCATCTCCTCTTCTTAGACGTGTCTGGGTTAAAGCAGGCTCTCTTACGAACCTTCGTCATAGAAGCCGGGATCATGCTAGGCGCATGCAACCCCAAGACGATCGTCTTCTTGACTGGGAGATGAGGCATCGATTCCTGAACCGGCTACACATCGACAACCTGAACCGGGGTCATAGAGGAACCCGACGGTTGAACTTTGGATGCCGACGCATCCGCAGTAACCTCCCCTCCGGCAGGAACAACATCGCCCACCGTGGAAATATCCAGGGCTAAGGTATCCACAGGAGATACAGATCTCAGAGGTGTAACACGTGCATGGTTCATTGTCTCCTCGGCCTCACGACGAGCCAAATCGCTCTAGAAAGCAAGGAATTCTGTAATATGAGCCAGGACGGATTCAGCGGAAGGAAGATCCAACGGATTTGCACCAGCAGCGTTGCCCATTTATACATCACCACTCCTCTGAAGGTCGCTGGAAGAAGACATTTCGGCAGAAAAAAAAATTATTTCTAAAAAGCAAAGCAAACTTGAGAAAATCAGAGAGTGTGTTGAGAAAATGAGAAATGGGAGGCTATATTTAGGAAAAACAAAGGCTGAAGGATTTTCCGCATAAAAATTAATCGAAAAAAACTTTTCGAGAAAAACTAATATTTACCGCGGATTCTGATTAAACACCCTCACTCGCTCGCAAGAATCGTGACCGACACTCGCGAGTTGCGGGGCTAATTGTTGGGGGTCAAAAACAGTATTCTCGAAATCAGCATCTAAAAATCGTGTTTCTATTCGAATGCAGTCTCGAAATCGACTTAACAAAAGTCTCCGGGCCAAAATTCAAAAGAAAGGAACACGGATTGACCAACTCGCCCGTATGGCGAGTTGGAAAAGGCCAACTCACCATACGGGCAAGTTGGTCAGCATGGAACGATCAACTCGCCCGTATGGCGAGTTGGACAAGGCCAACTCGCCATACGGGCGAGTTGGACGGAACGGACCAACCAACTCGCCCATACGGCGAGTTGGACTGTCCAACTCGCCATACAGGAAGTTGGATGGCATGACATGACCAACTCACCAATACGGTGAGTTGGACAAGGCCAACTCGCCGTACGGGTGAGTTGGTAGGCACAACACGACAAACTTGCTCGTATGGCGGGTTGGACAAGGCCAACTCACTGAACGGGCGAGTTATATGGCACGATCAATCCGACTCGCTCGTTCGGCAATTCAGATCAAATGAATCCAGTTTCACCTCGACCTCGTTAAGTTCCCTCTTTCGATACTTGATTGAACTTATATTTATTTTGTATTGATCGGGATTGACGTTGGAACTTTACCGAAACAACTCGTTTTCTCGAGAAAGGATCGGGTCGATCATATGAGAAGATAATGGTTAAATAAACACCTAAATTCATACGTCCCATATGAAAGGTCCTAAATCTCGTACGTCGTCGTCTTAACAATGTTATTTCGATAAAATCATAGAAACGCCTAAGTCAGAAAACAACCCGATGAGGTCTAAAGCTCGGCTAAAGGCCCACTCGTGATTTTATCCAAAACCAAGCCCAAATTTTATGATGGTTTATTTTTTATTTTGCAGGAAAGGATATATATTAAGTTTGAAGGGATAAATGTCAAGATCAAAGGATAAATGTTAAGTTTCCGAAGATATTATGAAGATCGAGGAAAAAAGGAATATTTTTGTGAAGCGATAAATTCGACCAAGGGCAGAAGGGGAAAGAGAAAACCGCCTATAGAGGAGTATATAAGGACTTCAAGGGTGATGATGCCGGAAAGACACGAAAATCTCCACTCAGAGCAAACATAGCTTAGCATTTAGAGCATTTAGGCAACTTTCCGTTTTTGTTGTTCGAGGTGCGACTCAACTAGGGTTTTGCAGTCTTAGGTTATTAGAACTAGGGATCTCGCTGACAGCTCTCATAGCCTAGGCTCCTATCCTTTTGTAAACGCTCATACACAAATTCAGAATAAGACATATATTTCCTCTCTTTTCGATTCGTACTTTGTTTTCAATATTAACTTCGTATCTGACTGATTAGCGTGTGGTTTAGCAGATATCCGGGACCTCTGGGAAACTGGGGTTTACCCTGCGTTCCTAATTCAACGGAAATCGACAGTGCAAATTTTGGTTACCACACAATGAAGACTTATGGTAGATCTTCAGGGCATTGCATTAACTATGAGGAATCTTCCTTACTCTTTGGCAAGTATGCAATCAAAACCTCAACTGGAATAGAAAACGAGGGAGGGATGGGTTCTTATCTTGGAATCCCAGAGGTTATCAGTGGCTTTAAACAAAAATTATTTTCTTTTTTGAAAGAAAAGCTACAAAATCGGGTTAATGGTTGAACAAGATGATGGTTATAAAAGGGGAGGAAACAATGTTATGATAAAATCTATCTTTCTGGCTCTACGTACGTATGCTATGTCAACCATGTTACTACCTCTAGAGACTTGTGAGAATTTACCTGGTGCCATTGCACAGTGCTAGTGAAGCTCAAGCCCACCTAAAAGAGGTAGACATTAGAAAAAATGGGGAAAGCTATGCACATCGAGAGAAGACGGAGTGACTGGATTCATGATGATCCATAAATTAAATCTTTCCCTCAGGGAAAACAGTTGTGGAGACTAGTGTAGTTCCCAAACTCCTTATTAGCAATGGTTTTGAGGGGGAAATATTTCGGATGTGGTTAGCCTTTGCGATTAAACAAGAATGAGAATCCCTTATATGGATGGACAAGTATAATGGAAGCAAAACCATTAATATAATTGCGAATCAGTAAAAGGTACACTTACTAAATGAGATCAGAATTTGAGAAGACCTTTGGAAATCAACGATACCAGCACGACCGGCTAGGCCTTTTGCACATGTGGTTCATCCAATGATGCCAGCAAGTCAGCTCTTAAAAGGGAGCCCAAAAGATGGAATCCAGAGCTACTAGATAACTATGTCAGTCCGGAAGATATCCCACTGCTTCAATCTTTGGCCATAAGTCAAAGACATCATCGTAACGAGTATTGCAGAGTTACATCATCAAGTCAGTCCGTAAGATATCCCATGTGTCAGGCTTTTGGCATCAGTTGTAAGGATTTAATCTTTATGTTTCAAGATCCAAGAGCATCGCCGAACTTTTCCCCTAAATTGAAGGAGTTGTCAAAACTGAAGAATAGATTCTCCTATTTCTCTATTGTTTTTATTCCTCGTTTCGAGAATGTATTGTCTGATTTTTTAGCTAAGATAACAATATCCTTTCACAGGGAAGGTTCTGTATTACATTGTTCTATTCCGGTCTAGTTCCCTAGACCAGCTAAAGTTCGAGTAATAAAATAGTCGTTTGATGAAAGAAAATAAAAATAAATACATCAATTATTTAATTGATATAAATTTTTATAATAATATCATTTTGTTGAAGTGATACAAAAAAACATAATTTTTTTTTGTTGAATTGATGCAAAATAAATTAATAATAACATCTTTACTATAATTGATGCTAAATTATGATTATTTCTATACTTTATAAATAAATAAATTAAAATAAATTATGATTTACCTAGTAAAAATCAGAGTTATTATTATTCTTCTTCTCAAGAAGGAGTGGGGGCTTAGGTTAACTTTCGGTTTAATGTATTTTAATTAGTTTTTGGTTTAATGTTTTCTAGTTTACTTAATTTTTAAAAATTTTGTTCAGTTTTGTAAATCTGATTTTATTTGTAAACTGATTATAATTAATAAATATTAAATTATACAGTAATTTCGATTTAATTTTTAATTATTTAATTTTAAGTATAATATTCATAGAAAATATCATATATATATATATATTATGAAAATAATATTATGTCTATGTCATTATACAATACTTTAAAGCACTAAACAACCATGAAGAGTACATCGTAGCACAAAACATATGCTATAAAAGACTATCCTATAGCTAAAGATTAACGAGCTAATAATTAACGCTACAATATATTTATTTATTATAAAATTAATAAAAACCCCACGATGTGGCGGTTTATTATAGTTGTGGCTTACATAGCGTTTATGGAAACACTACGAAAACCATATAGTAGTGTTTTTGATGTGCTACTAATTCCAATATTTCGTGTAGTGCGTTTTTAACATGTTTGGTGCGCTTTTGGAAGATTGCATTGTTAGCAATGTGAATTGCTGCAGTGGAATCACAGAGGATTCAAGAAATACTTCAGAGAACACAAATCTCTGAGTTTAAAAGCCTTGGAATGATCTTATTTCAATTGAGTATCAACATCATCATTGTTGGAGGCAATGAAAATGTCATCAACATATTATATGAAGCCAGTAATTTCATGAAAAATCTCTATTTTATAAATCTTGCAGTAAAACAAAACAACAAGGTCTAATCGAGATATCAAATACCCCCTTTGTGATGCGATATATGGACAAGAGGCTTCGAGAAAAATCGTGTTTATGAAGCCAGTAAGCAAACATCCAATCCAAGAGTATTTACACCGAGCCGATGTTCGAGTACCAAGCGCTACAACACTGAAGTAACCCATGCTATACTCCCTGGAAAAGCTCGAACGACCTTCAACAAAAAGGTACCACATGCAAATATTTCACTCCACGAAAAATATGATTAATATGGATCAACATGAAAGGTGTTGTTGTCGATCGATGTTACTTTATCTGTTCTACTTGCACACTGTCTCTGAACAATATCCATCTCTTGCTTCATCTCGTCCATGCGTGTAATCAAAATTGGTGAGGCATTTATCTATAGGATAGTAGACATCATCAAGCCTCATGTAGAAATCATCCAGTGACATCTCTTGAGCTTTGTAGATCTCATGCACAATATCATCATTCTCTGCTCTGCTGTATGTTTCTTGCTTATGTTCCTCGTTGTCGATCGATGCTAGTACCTGCGCGTCGATCGATGTTTGTTGCTTTTGTCCAAAAAAATTTCTTGATCGTTATGCCATAATAAGGGCGTCAGCTACATCTTTCTTAGGTAGAGTTAGAATTCTCCCATAAAGACCTCGTGCACGTCCTTCGACATCTCTGAAAATTCCAAACTCATCGGGTCTGAGATAACCAGTTTCTGTTTCTTCTGGTCCCAGTGAATGGTCTGGTTTACGTTTGATGTTGTTTGATGGCCAAGACAGGCCGATTGTTGATGTTGGATTGCCTACTCTCGCGTCCATTACCCAGCCAACTTCGTCTTCTGTGTAATCTGAATCATATTCTTCGTAAGCTTCACCGTATCCTTGGCATGCCCAATTGGTGTCGATTGATGGTCTATGGCTACCATCGATCGATGCTTGATAATCAGACCGGTTCCCAAAAAGGTTTCCAGCTCCATTTGCCATTGCAAGTATATCTGCTACATCCTCCTTCGTGACATTTAGAATTTTTCCATCCATAGCTCTTGCGTGACCATCTGGATCTCTCATAATACCGAACTCATCTTGTTGTAGATAACCAGCTTCTCTGTCGCGTTCTTCTGCTGAATCACGTTCGGTTACTGCTTCGTGCTCAGTATCGATCGTTGGCTTGTGGTTGCCGTCGACCGGTGTCGATTTCCCCGGTTCATGGGAAACATGAAAAACACCAGCCTCTTCCATATCAATCCCTTAGTACTCGATCATCTCTTCTTCAATGTAGTTTTCATCGTATTCAAGGTGGGCTGAGTTGTAACTGTAATCAGCATGGTGGGTGTCGATCGGTTCTTGGGTATGGGTTTCGATCGATATTGAAGGGTGGGTGTCAATCGATTGTTGATTTGCAGGATTGTTGATCGATGATAAGGGTTGGGTGTTGATCGATGCTCTATGTACCAATTCTTCAGTGCACTCGTAATCGCAAAAGGATGTTGCCACAAGCTCTGCATCATTACACAATTCGGTCAGGGTAGCCTTGTTCTTAATTTTGACAGGTTCACAAAAGATATTTTTATTACTTAGAAATAGATATAACCTGTTTAACTACATGTCGCATATGGCTCCCACAGGAGCCATGAATGCTCTCCCAAGTAGTAGCGAAGAGTTCTAATCTATCCTGATGTCCATCACGTGAAAGTCTACTGGGAATAGGGTGTTGTTGATATGCACTGGAACATCTTTTACCATCCCTCCTGAGTTTACTCTTGAGCAGTCTACAAATGTGAATGAATCGTTGGAGGGTTCCACTCTTAGGTTAAGCTCCTCTACCGTAGACTTTGGCATAATGCTCACTGAAGATCCAGTGTCAAAGTGGGCGTTAGGATATTTGTTTCCTTAGATGAAGCATGGAACCACAAACTTCCCAAGATCACTTTCTTTTTCAAACAGGTTCTCTGTTTCATGTTCTCTCCGAGGTGATTAAACATGCTTTCCATGTCATCATTTGTTTCCCTGGTTTCCCTGAAAAACATCCACAATCTGTGAGTATAATAAGCTTCATCAAAAGATATATTTAAAGGAATTTTAAAAACTCTCTTAGCAAAGCCATCCATCTCCTTTTCATTGGCTTCTCTGCGTTGATGCTTTGGGATATTTTGTCTCCTATTTGAGTGTCCCTCATCTTCTCTATCAAGATCCATAGATTCATATGTGTCTGTATTATGGTCTGAAATGGTTGTCGTTTGACTCACAATCAAACTTGCGTTGAGGTTGGGTAATCGGACTGGGTTTCTACCCTGTCGATCGATGCCAGGTATGTACTATCGACCGATGCCTTCGTCTCTATGTCAATCAAGGTCAGGAGTACGTTATCGATCGACGTTAGTTGATTCACGCGAGGCAATAGATTATGTAGGCTTCACTATCTCTCAATCCTTGTTGTTTCGTGTCGATCGATGCGAACGGGAAATGCCGAGTGACATGGAATTTTCCACACGAAATTTTCTGTCTTGGGGTTTCATTTCCTGCCAGAAACCAGCATCAATCAATGCATTCACGTGGTGCGTCTTCCCAGTCTCCATCTTCTCCTTAATCAGGATTTCATGTCTCCTAATGGTCTCATTTGTTTACATCACTTGATTCTCCAACTTCTTCATATGGGTGCTGGGGTTTTCAAACTTGGTATTGAGGTTGAGGTACAGATCATCTATCTTTCCGTTGAAATTCACACTCATCTTCTGCTGTCCCTCTAAGACTCTATCAACCATTGCTTCAAAATCTTGCTTCCCTGAGTTTCTGGAGGAGGATTTTGGTAGTAGGAAGATCCATATGTCATGTCGTTATTTAAGGGTCTTCGCTTTGAACTCTGATTAAAGTTACTCCTTTGACCAGCACCATAGGAGTTCCTGCTGAAACCTTGATTCCATTGTCTCTGGAAACCAATCTCATCAATGTAGTTCATATCCCCTTCTTCAATCTGATCTTCTCCAGACTCTATTGCTTCTACCTGCAAAAGTAACCTGCTTTCTGAAAAATTTCTGAACACTATCCAGCTTTGCTTTTACCTCTTCAGTCTGCTCCTTGCTCATTGTTGGAGTTGATTTATTCCTCTCAAAATCTGTGTTCTTGGTACTTCTGCTAGATGCTAGATTCTTAATAAATCTTGTAGCTTCTTCAGTGCTCCTAGTGCTGAAATTTCCTTCACTAGTTGTGTCCAAAGACATCTGATACTGCAGTCCAATACCTCAGAAGAAAGTGCTAAGAAGCTTCACTTCGTTGAACCCATGATGTGCACAGTCTCTCTGGTATGACCTGAATCTGGTCCATGAGTTTCTGAAAGACTCTGAAGGTTCTTGTGAAAAAGTAGCAATCTTGCTCCTCAAATCTTTTGCTTTTGCATCATCAAAGAAGTTACGCAAGAAGCGTTCTTAATGTCAGTCCAGGATGTCAGACATCATGGTGGTGGCTGCTTAAGCCAATATGAAGCTTCTCTAGCAAGTGGGTACTTGAATAGTTTACAGAAAAGATAGTCCTCAAGGACTCCATTGGCTTTTAATAGCAGTCATTAGATCCTCAAATCGCTCCAGATGATCCATAGGGTTATCGTGTCGCAACCCATGGTAAGGCGTCTGCGCTACAAGTCCGAAGTAAGCGGGCTTGATCTCAAAATTGTTTCTCTGAAAAGCAGGAGGGTGAATGGCGGATCTGTTGGCGTAGAACTGGTCTGGACGGTTGTAGTCAACCAGCATTCTCTGAGCAGCTCGGCCGTTAGCTTCAGGTTGAGCTATTGCAGTGTCTAATTTTGCTTCTTCTGCTGTATGAGGGATAATAGTCCTCTGATTGTCTATCATTTGACCTGCTGCATTACAAAGATGACAATTGAGGTCATGCAAGTCTCCATTCTCATTCTGAACCACTATTATAGGTGCAACCATCTGAACTCGTCTGTTGTCGTCGATCAATGAAGATGAGGTGTTGTCGATCGATACTATATGATCAATGTCGGTAGATGCTAGAGTTCTGATGTCGGTCAATGGTAGAGTTCTGATGCCGGTCGATGCTATCCGTAAAGAAGTGTCGATCGATGCTGAGTAGATGATGTCGATCAATGCTTGTCGTCATTCTTTGCGGATCATGCGTTCGAGTTGCTGTGGGTCTGAGAACAGTAAGTCTTGTCCTTTGTTGCTTGTGGTACTCCTTTGCATGCACCTGAAAAACAAATAAAAATAGAGATCAGTAACTTTGAAAGTAACAAACCTAAACAAAATCCTAGAAAATAAATCTAATGGCGATCAATATTCCGCGGCAACGGCGCCAAATTTGACGTGCGTGGTGTTTTTAAGTTTAAACAGGGTATAAATATCTTAAACAAATAACTGTCAAATTAAAAATTAATCCTAACAAACAAAATAATACTCTTGCCAAGAGAGAGCAGGTGTAGTACTTAGGGATCGAATCCACAGAGAACAATGGCATACAATAGATTTCTTATTTCTAAAGACTAAGCTAGGTAACTATATATACTGCTACCAAGTAATCAGGTCAAGGAAATATTCCTTATCATAAGGTATAGATGCAATGTGGAAATATGCTAATAATGTAAATATGGAAATATGCTAATAATGTAAATATGAAAATATGCCAATAATGTAAATATGGAAATATTCTAATATATTAACTAGATGCAAATGTAAATATGCTAGATCTAGGGTTTCAGGCAAGTGGATTATTGTAAATAGAAGTTAAGGGTATTTAATCATGGAACTTGATATCTAATGTAAAAGACACCAGCTCTCGCATGTGAGTCTAATCTATTGACAAAGTCCTATGTCTCAGCTCTCGCTTGTTGACACAGAATGACCATAGATCGATGGTTTCTTGAGTTAAGCTTTATGACCTAATTCGATAAGTTCACTAGATTAACTAAATCAACTCTCGTTTGTTTCTAGAAATCTAGCTCAACAAAATAAATTCTGGTAGTAGACCATTCTCTCGCTTGCGCCTAACTATCCTATTATCGGAGTTCTAGTTAGCTACTCTAGAACACAAGCAATAAAGACAATTCTATTAATAGATCTAATATTGACCCTAACAATTCTATTATTCGACTAATCCATCAGTACCACTAATAAATCCTAAATCTAGTTGATAACTACTCAGACATAATTAAAGTAAGAATAATAATCTGAATATAATGCATAGATAAAATATTGGAGTTTCAATACAAATCTCCCTAAGGAGTTATGAATATTCTCCCTAAATAAATCCTAAAGCTATGGTGGGGTGGTGCACACTTCGCACAACACTTCTAGCACCCTCCTAGTACTTGCACTTGCACCAAACACACCTAATATGGTGCAATACATAAAGTATAAATATAAAATCCTAAAGTCTAGGTTAAACTCGTCCAAGGGTAATCTTGTGTCATCTCTCTAACTTGGGCTTGAAAGTCGGCTGTCTGCGATATGACATCGATCGATGGCAGATGTGCAACATCGATCGATCTTGGTCATGTAACATCGGTAAACTCCAACGTTGTATCGTCAATCGATGGTAATCTTGTACTTCGACTCTGTCAATGATGAACTACGGATTATTCTCCTCTAAATGCTCCAAAAGCTCCAAGAATCTCCATATATCTCTAAAACGTACTTGGACTTCTAAAGACCTCAAAACATAGCCTAGACACACATAATATACCCTAAATAGATCCCATAACATGGTCTAAAACTGGTAATAATTAGGTTATATCAAGTACGCAGCAGAAAAACAATTAGAAGATAGTTTCAATGATATTGCTTTTTCTCAGATCCTAATGAAAGTAGATATTTCTCAGAAATTGGAGGATATATCAGAGACTACAGCTTTCAGACTTCGAATGCTACAGCGCAGTATTGAGAATCTACAAAGGAGAATGTATTCAGTGGAGGTTACTAAGGAGATAATAAAGAATGAGAAAGCCAGAGGGGATGAAGCAATGAGAAATTTTGGTTGGTACATGGTTTCATAAGAGTAAGGAAGATGTAGACACTTGTTTTTCCAGTGTTGATCCACCTCCATTCTAGTCAAAAAGTTTAATACGTCGAGCTTAAGACTATAACCAAGCGCGGAGTGGGAGGCAACCAACTGTTTAGTAAGTTTTTTATTTTTATTTTACTTATACGACTATTTATTTCGAGTTTTACTTCGTTTTTACAGACTGTTTAAATTATCATCGATTGACACCATAGAGGCACCTTCGGTCGACAATGGATCGCGACCATCGATCGACCAAACCCGCCTACCATCGATCGACACTCTCTTACAGAGGGAGGTATCAAGTTTTCTACTTAAGCTATTTACTTATGATTTGATTTTTCCTAACCAATCCGGGGCGGATTACACTGAAGACAATGTAATTTAGTCTCGAGGAGGTTCGCTAATGCTATTTTATTGTTTTTGAGTTTTATTCACTATCTATATATAAGTTTTTCAAAAAGATTTATTGAGTCAAGAAGAGGACTAAGATCAAGATTTATTATTGACTAACCACACTTTAGCACCCTTCTTAGAAGGTTGTTTGCAGAGATCACTAGAGATACCGAAGTGGATCATCCTGCCACTATATCAAACTTGCTTAGAAAGTTTGAAGGAACCAAAGCTGATTTCCAACACTAATCCAAACATTATTTGCTTGCTTTTGGATTTGGTATACACTATATCGGATTCCTTCTGCAAGTCTGGAAGGTAAAAGTCTGTGTGCTTTTTATTCCGCTCTATCTCCCCTTAAGATAAAAAAGGATTCGAACATGATTTGGTGGCTACAGACATTAAAGCTTAATTCTTATGATCCTAGAAATGGATTTGGTTGCTATACTAGTATAGGCTATATAAAGTTTCTCTATGATTGATTTGGTAGGATGTGGTTGCAACAAAGTAAGGTGACAGTTATACTTAAATATTATGTGAGTCTTCGCTTTTCAAAACCTCTTTCGCAGGCTTTTTTGCTTGAGGACAAGCACAAGGTTAAGTATGGGGAGTTAATATATAGTATATTTATTACCAGTTTTAGGCCATGTTATAGGCTCTATTTAGGATCTATTATGTGTGTCTAAGCTATGTTTTAAGGTCTTTACAGGTCCATGTACGTTTTGGAGATATATGGAGATACTTGGAGCTTTTGGAGCATTTAGAGGACAATAATCCGTAGGTGATCATTGAGAGAGTCGAATTACAAGACTGACGTCGATCGACGACACTACCTTTGCGTCGACTGATGTTACATGACCAAGATCTGTCGATGCTGAGCACTTGACATCGATCGATGACCAATTCACAAACAGCCGATTTCAAGCTCTAGTTAGACACAAGATTACAAGATTACCCCTGGACGAGTTTTGACCTAGATTTTAGGGTCTCATATTTATGCTCTATGTATGACACCAGCGTCTGTGTGTCAATTGCGGTACGGCAAATGTGTGTGTGTGTGTGTGTGTGTGTGTGTGCACCAGAACTCTATTTTAGTTTTAGCATTTATTTAGGGGAGAAGATTGATAACTCATTAGGGAGATTTGCATTAGAACCCCAATATTTTATCTATGCATTATATTCAGATTATCATTCTTACTTTGATTATGTCTGAGTAGTTATCAACTAGATTTGGGATTGAATTATATTAATCAAGGATTAGCCCAAAAGTAGGATTGCTATGTTAAGTTAATATCCATCAATTGAATTGTGCTTAATGCTTGTATTCTAGAGTAACTAACTAGGATCTTGAAACTAGGACATGGACGACTATGAGAGTAGGTTCTGTGCCATAATAGACTCCATTGAACTAGGTTGTTAGGCGCATGCTAGAGCTGGTCTAATTAGCTTGGTGAACATTTCAAATCTCGTTCCACTTCCTTGTGACTTCACCATCGATCGACATCAGGCCTCAGCCGTCGACCGATGGTCTTTCCTTTTGCTCACATACAAGAGTTGGAGTTAAAAGGGTCAGAATAGTTAATATTTGAGTTCTAGAATATTTACATATCCGTGCTTCTTATTCTCTATAATTCATTAAGCTTGAAAACCCTAAATCTAACATATTTACATTTGCATGTAGTTAGTTTATTATCATATTTCCATATTTACACTATAAGCATATTTTCATATTGCATCTACACCTTCCAATAAGGAATATTTCCTTAGACTAATTACTTGTTACCAATATATATAATCACCTAGCTTAGTCTTTAGAAATAAGAAATCTATTTTGTGCCATTGTTCTCTGTGGATTCGATCCCTAAGTACTACACCTGATCTCTCTTGGCAAGAGTATTGTTTTGTGTGTTAGGATTAAGGTTAATTTGATAGTTAATTGTTTAGGATATTTATACCCTGCTAGAGCAATAAACACACCATGTGTCAGAAATCGACAGTGCGAATTTCGGTTCCCACAAGCAGCCCCGGCTTCAGCTCCAACTTGAGCTACAACAACTTCTTCTGGGTCAGGGATTACAGTACCCTGATCATCATTTCTCTTACTTGTTGCATTACGCAGATGACCATCGAGGTCATACAGGTTTCCTCTCTCATTGATAGTCACAATCAGCATAACAACCATATCTGCTCGGGAATTATCGTCGATCGATGTCTCGGTATTGGTGTCAATCGATTCCGGCAGATGAGTGTCGATTGACAAAGAAGTGTTGGCGTTGATTGATGCTATTCGCTTCTACTTGCAGATGCTATTTTTGATTGCTAGTGGTTCTGAGAAAATTAAGTCTTTTTCCTTGTTGCTTCTGGTCCTGCTGGGCATGCACCTGAGAGACAAAAGAAAAAAAAATTGTAAGTAAACTGAAAAGAAAACCTAGACAAAACTTGCAAAATAAATATTATGGCGATCCTTTCTCCCCGACAATGGCGCCAAATTTGATATGTGCTCAAGTTACCCTAGAGCTATTGATTACTCTCTAAAATAACATGTTCAGCTGTAGTACTTAGAGATTGTGTCCAAAGAGAGCGAGGGCACACAATATATTTGATAATCAACTTAGTTATTCTAGGCTATTAATAAGACTTTAAGAAATAGTAAATCAGGAATGAGTTGGTTTGTAAACAATTAAGGAAAATAGCTAGATCTAGGGTTTTCATGTAGTGAATTATAATGTATAAAAACCAAAGGGTTTTCAATCATAGAAAATGAATTCAATTAATCAAGATAATACTAGTTATATCTATCCTATGGCTTAGCTAAGACTCCACAACTTTCTTGTGCAAATTCAGAATGACCGTCGATCGATGGTGTGCAAACGACAACGATCGATGGCTTTCTTAGCCAAGCATTCAATGACCTGATTTGATTGGTTCACTTAGAATTACTAGACCAGTCTCTCGATTGTCCCTAGTAGTTTAAGCTCGACAGGATTTGTTCAGGTAATTATCCTACTTTCGCAGTATATATTATCCTAATATCAGGTTCTAATTAGCTACTCTAGAACACATGCAATAATCACAATTCTGATGATAGATCAATAATTACCCTAGAAATTCTTTTGTTTGGCTAATCTGTCAAAACCATTAATAAACATTAAATCTAACAAGGTATTTACTGAGACATATCTAAGAAGAACATAATCATAAACATGAAATAAATCATATGAATAAGAATAGGGATATAAATTGGGGTTCCAATACAAAGCTTAAAAGAAGTTCTAATCTTCTCCCCAAAAACTACTTTATTTGTTATGAAAAATATCTAAGCTTGTAAAAGAGGTCTCTTTGCATAAAACACCAGCAAGGACAATATAAAGTAGGTAAAACACGTCCACAGTAAATCTTATTATTTCCATGACTTGGGCTTCAATTCGGGTACTTTGTGAATGAGACTTCTGCGTGCCCACCGTCAATCGATGGCAAGGTTGGTTCGTCGATCGGCGCAATGCTCTGTCTCGACTAGTACTTTGCTGATTTTGACCAGGTACGTGGTTCCTCTCTCTTTGAGCTCCATAAAGTCCCATAATTTGTACAATTCTCCAAAATGTACTTGGACCTCAAAAGATTCTAAAACATATCCTAGACACACATAAAAGACTTCAAATAGGTCCTATAACATGGTCTAAAAGTGGTAAATATTAGAACCTATCAGATGTATATATGCTAAAGATGTGTGATAAACCGTCTTTGAACTCGAATGGAATAATAAGAAATCTAGCTCTTGATGTGAGTTTGATCTGATGACTAAATATTTATTCCAAATCTCACATGCGAAGAAGGAATGAGTCAATCGATACTACATAGTGTCAATCATTACTACAGAGTGTCGATCGATACTATAGAGTGTTGATCGATACAACAGAGTGTCGATTGATACTACAGAGTGTCGATCGATACTACAGAGTGCCGATCGATACTACAGAGTGTTGATCGATACCCCCTTAGACAAACATTAACGTCCTAATCGATATGTTCAGTAGCTGTCTAGACCAGCTCTCGCTTGTATCTAACAACCTAGCTCAGAAAAATAGTTATCAGGTAATGAACCTACTCTGGCAGTTATCAATATCCTAAAGTCAGAGTTCTAGTTAGCTACTCTAGAACACAAGCAGTAAGTCTAATTCTGATGAAGAATCCAATAGATTCACCCTAGCAGTTCTATGTTTTAGTAATTCATCTTAAACCCTAATAAATCCTCAATATAATAAAGGAACCTACTTAAAAGTGATAAAGCCAAGCACATCGATAATCTGAATAGAATGCATAAACAAAATAAGGTAGAAAAACTAGAGTTCCAATAAAAAAACCTTCGAATGAGTTCTTGGTCTTCTCTCCAAAAGCTACTAAATAAAAGCCTAAGTAAATATGGTGTGAAGAGGTTTTTGATTGTGTGTCTTGCCTAAACTTATGGCAACAACTATAACTATTAGGTATAAAGTCGGCCAGGGGTAATTTTATGATATGGATCTTCTGGGGTTGAGTCGATCTTGAAACAAGTCAGGCCCGTCTACTCGCATTGGTGTTGTGCGACACTATAGGTGCAGTGTCGATCGACGCTCCTAAATCTCGTCTCTGACTTTGATTTCTTGGACAACTACGAGTTTCCCCCTCCATAAGCTCCAAATTGTTCAATAATGTTCACATTGCTCCAAAACAAACCTGGCTCTGAAAATAATATAAAAAGACTCCAAACACATATAACACACTCTAAAAAGAACATATACTGTGACACCCGC